>ML794126.1:408432-426306 GCA_009831015.1 Picea engelmannii
TAAGGGAGACTGGCAGCCGAAGGACTGTCTAGGTGACAGAGAAGGTGCACTCTCCTGGGGTGGAACAGGCATGTGGGGAATGAGGGTCTGTGGGTAGTGAGCGTGGGAGATTCCTGGGAGAGCTTTCTTCCTGGTGGTTGTGTTTGTGCTATCTTCCCTGTAACCTCAGCCTGAGTCTAGATTCCTTGCCTTGGGGTGGAGCTCGGTCCCATCTCGGGGGTGACCCACTGTTGAGCTGATGAACAGTGTGGTTTAAGGCTGGGAGGTTCGTGGAAGGCCTGCACTTGGTTGGTGATTTCTACAACTGTTAAAAGATAAGTATCTGAATTATGTTTTATCACATTTGGCATGACTGTGTTGTTCATGTATCATGTTTTCCGCTGTGTAAATGAGTTACTGTGGAATGCTATGGAATGTTTAATTATAGCAGTAACCAGATATGTTTCACTCTGTAATTTAAATGTGTTTAATTGTGTTTAAATGCATGTGCTTATAATTCCTGTACCAATTATGTAAACATTCATGTATAGAATGGTAATTGAGGGGTTTGGAAACCTGGGTAGTGTGAAAAGGTACACTACACTTCCTGTCGCTCTTGGATGCTAATGTCACGTTCAATAGCAGCCCATGATCGTTCTAGTTCAACCCTATTGGTCGCTGTTTGTAAAATAGTATTGAATAAACTTAGGGCAATGCTGGTTTGATCTTGAAGGCCTGGTTCAACGTTAGGTTGTCTGCTATTAGGGACAGTCATGGATGATAAGGTTTAAGAGGTTTATAAAAGAGGTTTTTAATCAATTGGTTACTTCAGACTTCCGGAGATGATATCAATGAAAACAGTGTCAAAATCTATAACAGTAATGTAAAAGCACATTCAAGGTCGTTTCCTGGTTTTGTAACAAATTTGAATTTTGTAAACAACAAAACATAATACAGGGAAATATAAGGCTTTTGTCGTGAAAGAATCTTATATTTCGATTAATGATGATGAAAGAGAAACAAGATTTCTAACATAGTTAAATATTAAGGAACAAAAGGTTTTACAGGTCTTAAAATCACTAAAGTAATTTCAAAGGAAAGACTGTAATACTTTCAATCTCCAAACCAATCTGAAATAATAAACAACAATGTATATAAATTCAAATTGATTTACTTGTTAGAAGAACACTTTGAAAGGAAAATTTAACAAAGCATGATAAACAGGGGAAGACACATAGTTACAAAATTGCAGGATCCAGAATCTTGCTTGCGATTTATATTCCGGTGAACCTCAAAACTGAATTTACAAAAAATGACTATCTCCCCAAAATTTCTAAAGCCTTTGCTCCGTCTTTTGAAACTATATTTATACATTTCTATCAAAGTTTCTTGTTGGTAACTAACCAACTCCCTAATATTACGGTTACATAATGTCAACCGTTTACAATTTCTTTCAAAATTCTAATAAATAAAACTTTTTTAAAAGTTTTAACTTTGCGTTGATGAACTTTCTTTCTCTGCTTCAACGCATTGAACACATTTGCTCAAAAAATTTACTAAGATCTTGGGAGCCTCAGGTATCTCATTTGCTTCAAAAGAGAAAAACTTTCTCTGTAAATCTGGCAACTGACTTTCTATCGTTTTCTCTGTGAATTTAACATTTTCTAACCTTAAACTTGAAGCTACCATCCACTTATTTATTTCTGTAATGTTGACCAATTGAATATTTGAGATTTTTGCTTTCCTTTCTTCGAGCTCTTCTCTTGACTTCAGCTGATGCCTGGCAATGTTGATTTCGCCTAATAACCCAGAACAACCATCTGCTCCAATATTTAATGAATCTTTTTCAAAGAGATTAAAGTTCCCATGACAGTCTTCGTCAACTTCTTTTGTGATTCTTTTATATTCAGCCAATTTTGATTCCCAGACTTTTATCATTATATCTCCTTTTAACTGTTCAGAAACAGATAATTTATGTTTTTTTCCAATTTCATCTTTTAATGAAGAAGTCGCTGCTTTCTGAAAAGTAGTCCTCGCTGCTTTTGCTTCTCTTTCTTTCTGGAACACCTGTTCCATGGACCTATTTGATTCCTGAAAATAGTTCTGGATTATCTCCAGATTGCAGAATACTTTCTGTTGTTCCTCTTCTATTTTTGCATATATCTCTGATGCTTGTGTCCTGAAATGTTCGATTTCAATTACCTGATTAGCAATTGAAATAATCTTATCTTGCAAAAATTTATTTTCTTCGCCCAGCTTTTGAACCTGTTCTTGAGTGACCTGTATCATATGTTTTGCTTCATCCAAGTTTTTATTTAACTTTTGGATTTCTTGTATGTCTTTGAGTCTAGCTTGTTCTAGACCCTTCTGTATTCCCCAACCAATAATTCTTTCATTTTCCTTCAGTCTGTCTTGCAACTAGATTATTTCTTGATCTTTCTGTTCAAGCATAGATGTTAGATTTCTCATAGAATATATATTAGCTGATGCTATAGTACCCATTGTTCCTGCTAACTCTGTAGCGAATTCTCCATCCTTGAGTTTTTTCCCATCGATAATAACTTTATGCTTCTTAATTGATCTTTCTCCTATAGGATGAATTTCCTGTTTCAAAATAGCTCTTCGCTTTTTGCTGAAAAAATAATCAGATGAGGGGATTTCATCTCTTGAAATCGGCTCTAGATCACGGACATATAGAACTCCTTCATGAGGGGTTCCGAAAGTAGACTGTAGTGGAGTCAAAGCTGTGATAGGACTGCCAAGTTCCTTTGAAGCAGTTCCTCCAATTTTCTCTGGGATATCATCAAGAATTATTGGACTTGTTTCCAGTCCTTTTCCCTTTTCTGCATCTGGTTCTTTTTTCTGAGAACCCTCTGTGTTTTGAGGAGGTAATTCAGGGTCTTTTGACTTATCTTTGTCACTTGACTTATCTCGAGTATCAGTTTCAAACCCTGGAGGGGTTTCTTCCTATTCTGGCAATGAAGTTGATATTTCACCTTGTAAAATCTTCGGCAGGCAGCTTTGCCTATGTCGTTGAAAATATGCAAACCCCACCTGTGAGTCAGGTGACAAGGCCTGCACTCTATTCTGCACTTCCTCATAAGATTTAACATCTTTGAAAATATCATCGAAAATAGAAACTTCATGTTCATAAGCTTTCAAATTACAATGTATGTAATGCTGACTAATTATTTGATAAGGGTCGTGTTTCCTGTGCTCGATGTCTACTAGCTTAACTTCCTCCAATGACTCGGCCTCTGATTTAGAATGACCTATGTTTAATAAAGTCAATTTCCCGATATGAACAGGGAAAGATGGCCATGCCTTTTTCTGAAGGGCTTTTAATTCTAACCCAATACCACTTCTCTGCATACCAATCTATCTGGTAAAAACTTTGGGAGTGCGTGAGGCAGAATGGAACAGCCATAAACCCTAACATAAGAAAAATTTTCCTCAAAAAACCAGTCGGCAACCGATTTGAGGCTTTCTATGATTGCGTCAGAAATGCGAGGGGGTTCGCATCCAAAGAATATTTTGTGCAGAGGAATAATTACATAATGAAAAACATCATAAAAAACGTCTTTTGCATTTTCTTCCCAGAGAGCTGAGTGGTACTTATGAACAGGCTCTGGGCAAGAGGCATTCCAACTCCAATTCATTAATGGAAAAGAAGTCATAAAACAAATGACATCCATAATATAAGCAGACATATAAAATGACACAGGTTGTCCTTTTGACTTGGCTTCTTTATACTTTGCAACCTCTTTTGTGAGGTTATCTGACAAAATTTTATGCCAGTTGAAACTGCGTCCTTCCGAAACTTCCTCTAGGAAAGGTGTCCAGTCTGCATGAAAGTGACAGGGATCCTTTCTCCCAAAAAGTCTACATAACATCATTGCTACATAAACCATATATTCATTTAAGGAAGCTATGGCATAAATCCCATGTAGATCTGCCCTAAACTTATTTTCATCCCTGGCCCATCCTTTAATCATGTCAGGGTATGTCTGTCCCGCTTCAATGCATTCTTTTCTTTGAAATTCGGCTAAAAACTCAGAATTAAAGGTGTGTCTATAATTGGGCGAGAGCTTATACATTACTTGAATGTGCTCAGGCCTGAATGAGCCGATGACAACTCCTTGCTCGTTCAAAATGCTTCTTGTCGGGATATCCACTTTGTCCAGAGCCCAGCCGATCATATCGGTATACGAAACAAGTCTCGGGCGCGCAGCAACCTTATGAAGCTCAGACTCGGCAATATCTCGGAGGTGATTTTCCGAATCAGTGGCTGCATATTTAAGCTCATCCTCCAGCTTTTCGGAAATTCCAGTCCACGATTTGACGGAGTGTACGCCGAGTGGAGTGGTATCAAAAATAATATCGCCTTCTGGCTGGTCTTCCTTTTTCTTCGGAGCTTTTTTGGGTGCCATAGCTCTGCGTTAAGCTTGAAAATCTATCACAGAGAGTGGATAAGAAGACTTAGCTTTGAAATGGAAATACAGACGTTTCGAACGTTTTTCTTCGAATATATCATAAAACTATTGAGATTCGTACTTCTGTCACAAAATAAAGGCTCATAATGCAAGAGATATTTTCAAAGATATGCATTTAATGCTTGTACCTAGGCTTTCTCGGTGTTTTCAAATATAATAAAAACTTACTTAATCGGACAACGATGCATTAATGGACATTCAAAGAAAGATTAACTTTAAACCCTGTTTAGAAGGATGATTTATTAGCGTTCATTTTGAGTTAAATTTGAAAACTTGATTTTCAGAGTTTCGACACTTTTGTTGTTGAAGAAATATGTCATCGAAGAATCCTGATTGCCGAAATCGCGATATATTATTTTAAATTAAAACATTTTTAGTGTGTTAATTGATTGAGATTAGACCTTTTTGGGATTTCGTTAATCGGAAAATCGGGTAATCTGATGACATGAGTTCGAGTTCTCATGGAATCGCGAATCCCGAAATCGCGAAATGGTGATGATCTGTTTTTTTAAAACATGATTTAACTTATATTAATCAACTCATTAATCAAGATTAAGGCCAAAATAAATATATTTTATTTCAAATGTTAATTATGAGTCGGGATTTTGGTGATCGGGATTTCGGGAAAAAGAATGACATGAAACACGCTTCTCATAGAACTGCGAATTCCGAAATCGCGATGTAATTATTTAACTCAACCATTCTTAGCAGAGATTAGATTAACTCAAATCTTTACTTAAGGATCAAATGTATCGCGAAATCGGGAAATCGGGAAACACAATGACAAGAGTATATGATCTTATTGAACCGCAAATCCTGATATCACGACGTGATCAACTTAACTTTTAAACCCTTTTAATTGAGAATTAAGTATTTTATGTTTTAATTAAGTCTTAAAGTATCAGGAAATCGGGGATCGGGATTTCGCAATTCAATTCGCATCAAACATTTGTTTATGCAAAACCCCGAATCCCGATTTTTTTAACATTTGAATGAAAAACTCGCATACTTAAAATTATTGCTCGTTTTAAATGATTTTTTCAAAAGTTTTTTGTTTTTTGAAAACTTATATATGTTTAGATTTTTTCCGTTTTTTTTTTTTTTTTTTAAATAAATAAAGGTATCGCGAATTTATAGGTGATGAGAATCTTGTTTGAATAAATCCGAAAAATGCAAGGATTCAAAAATTACAAATCTTTTATCCTTAAGCAGAAAAATTCAAGATCTGTTTCAACATTGTGAAAGACCTTCCAAGAATATCTAAGCCTAATAACTCTGTATATGAATCTTGTCAAATGGGGAAGCTGACTCGTGCTCAATTCAAATAGAAGAGTTTCACATATTCAGAGAAACCACTTCAAATTGTTCATATGGATCTATGTGGACCATCGCAAAAGGAAGGAACTGGAGGAGAACGTTACTTTATGCTAGTCATTGATGACTTCTCCAAACTTATGTGGGTTGCCTTTCTGAGAGAAAAACCTAATGCGTTTGAGAAGTTCAAAAAGTTTAAGGCGTTAGTTGAAAATCAAATAGTGAGGAAGTCAAAGGAAATTCGCTCAGACAGGGGAGGAGAATTTCTGTTAAGAGATTTCAAAGAATTCTATGACAGACATGGAATTAAAAGAGAATATACTATTATAGGTACTCCTCAACAAAATGGAGTTGTAGAATGCCAAAATAGATTAGTTTTGCAGATGGCAAGAGCTATGATGAGTGAAAGGGACATTTCACAAACCTTCTGGGTGGAGGTTGTTCACATGGTTGTTCATACTCTAAACAAAGTGCATCTAAGGCCGAACAATGATAAAACTCCATATGAGTTGTGGTTTGGTAGACCTACATCAATCAAGCACTTTAAATTATTTGGAAGTAAATGCTACATCAAGAATAATGATGATCATCTGGGAAAATTTGATAGTAGAGTTGATGAAGGTATCTTCTTAGGATATGCAACAAACAGTAAAGGATACAGATGCTTTAACAAAAGAATGCATAAATTAGTAGACTGTATTGATGTTCGAATTGATGAAGAAGCTCCTGTAAAAGATCAACAGAGAATAAGCACTAAGCTAGATGAAAAAGATGATGAGAATAATGAAGATAAAGAACAACAAATCTCAGAGTCACAAGAAGATGATGAATCAAGTGGAGAAGAGACACCCAGACAAGAAGAGTTAGGAAAACAATCAACATCAAATCCTTCCTCCATAATTACTCAAAAGCATCATCCTGAAAGTCAGATAATTGGTGAAAAAGACAAAGGTGTACAAACCAGGAGAAGGATAATCAAAGACACTGAGCAATCACATATGGCCTTCATATCCATGGTGGAACCTAAAAACTTTAATGAAGCCAGTAAAGACATAAATTGGTTAAAATCAATGAATGAGGAACTGGACCAGATTGAAAAGAATGACACTTGGGAACTCGTTCCTAGGCTAGCAAATAAAAATGCAATAGGATTCAAATGGGTCTACAAAAACAAGATGAATGAGCAAGGAAATATTGTAAGAAATAAGGCTACATTGGTCTGCAAAGGACATGCTCAAATAGAAGGACTAGATTTTGATGAAACATTTGTGCCCGTAGCAAGATTAGAAGCTATTAGAATGTCTCTTGCCTATGCATTTCATAAACAGTTTAAATTCTATCAAATGGATGTCAAGTCATCTTTTCTAAATGGAGATCTAAAAGAAGAAGTCTATATGGAACAACCAAAGGGTTTCCAACTGTCAGATAACTCTGACTTTGTCTGCAAGTTAAAGAAAGCCTTATATGGGTTGAAACAAGCTCCTCGTGCCTGGTATTATAGACTGGATAAGTATCTTCGAGACAAAGGGTTCAAGAGAGGAACAGTTGACATCAATATATATATATATATATATATCAAAATAGAGGGTAATGATTTTCTCATTGTGTTGGTCTATGTAGATGATGTCATCTTCGGAAGCAATAATTCTTTATTCGTACAATGGTTTGCTTTTTCCATGAAGTCTGAATTTGAAATGTCTATGATAGGGTAACTGTCATTTTTTCTTGGTCCGCAAATTACTCATAGGTCTGAAGGAATATTTCTTTCTCAGGAGAAATATCTAAGAGAAATGTTGAAAAGGTTTCAAATGGAAGATTATACACCTATGAGCACACCTATGGTCATTGGATGCAAGTTAAGTAAGGATGATGACTCACCTGATGTTGATCAGAGTTCATATAGGTCTATGATAGGCAGCGTATTGTATATCACATCATCCCGTCTAGACATAATGCATGTTGTTGGAATGATAGGAAGGTATCAAGCTACACCTAAATAGAGTCATTTGTTAGCTGTCAAAAGAATATTCAGATACTTGAAAGGAACAATGAACTATGGCCTATGGTATCCTAGGAATCAAAAATTTCAACTATCAATCTATTCAGATGTTGATTCATATGATAAAGTAAAGTTTTCTAAGGAGTTGGCCAATAACTAGGAGAGAGTTAGCCCTATAAGAGTCTTTAATTTATGCACTTTCCTTGTTTTTATTAATGAGAAGGTGTTTTCATTGAATTATGTATATAGTATTGTATGATAGCATGGACATGTGTTATTATTAGTTAGCATTAACACTATCATTGTGTGTTATTTACCTTGTAGGTCAATATGCATAGGAGTTGGTCAGAATTAGAAACACCATGCCTTCGATTGTGTTGTCTTTTCAATGAAATGTCTACTTAACTAAAGACCTTTGTTTGTGATCCGAGACCTTTTCATTGAAGTGACTTATAAAGAATTGTATTAAATGAGCATAAATTAAATTCCACTGTTAAAGAAGGAAAAACTCAATAATGAAGAGACATAAGCACCAAATCTGAACACAAAAACTTGATAACGGAGTTCGTCCCTGGTGGACTACATCTCTAGGTCCTGCTCTCAAATGGGTAGGCCTTTTTATTAACTCAGCGAAACAATTTGGCATAATACATAAGTATACGTCATTCTCGAATCAAGTTGAAGAAGCTTTGCTCAGATCAGAAAACAGACAACACCATTGAATTCGTGGCGTCGAATTACCCAAAAATGACTGTCCCCGTGCCTCAATCCGACTCTGGCACTCCAAGGCCCAAGAGAAACTTTGTTTCACTTTTCGTGCCCTGCAACCTGCAATAAATGTCAAAATTTCCTCGTAAAGCGTGTCATTCGTACCCTCACGCGCCTCCCCCTTAAGCACTAGGTGAATTCAATTTTTAAATAAAATTCTAGGCTTTGTAATCAACATAGGTCGTTGGCCTAGTGGTTGGCGGAGCATTTGTTAAGGCATAGATAAAGGGGGAGGTCCCGGGGTCGAGCCCGTGGGTCTCCCCTTTTGGGTTGTTGGTTGTAAGATAAATATTAATACATGTTGGTTCTGCCACTCTTAGTAAAGGTTTGGATATGTTTGTTTGGCGCCAGATTTGGCGGGGTCCCACAGGATTTGACATACCAACCAATCTCTTATTTTTTTTGAAATTTCGTTCTCAAGCCGTCATTGGGCATTTTCCCACTGCCATGTGGCAGCCAACCATTGGTCCATGTCCACCACCTGTACATTCACTTGCCACGTTAGCATACAGTCTGCCACCTCAACTGCCACATCAGCCTTCCACGTTAGTCTGCCACGTCACTGTACGGTCTGCCACGTGGATGTACGGACTACCACGTGGCACATTTTTACTGGTCCATGAAATGACCCAAAACAGCCAAATATGAGTGACACGTGGTAGCCTCTAGTGTTGCCATGTCACCATGTCGATGTCAACATGACACATGTTGCCTCCTGCGTGTGCCACGTATGTTGTACGGATGTTGATGTCATTCGTACTGATGCTGATGTCATCCATATTGATGTTGATGTCAACAGTATGGATGTTGACTCATCCCCATGCTGACTAGGCTAGGTTGACCAAACTTTGACCGCGAATATCTTTCGATGCGTAACTCTGTTTGACGAGTCGTTTGCGTTGTTGGAAATCTTGCAACATGTTCTTCGCGATGATGTCATTTTAACCGAGTTTTGAGAACTTTGATTTTTTTCTCTCTCTCTATCTGTTGAGGCCATTCTGAGCTTCCTGGGTTGCTTCTACGAATTTTGAGCTTTCCTTAGTCTTCTTTGTATCCTTTTAGGATCAGTTTGATCCTTTAGTTTGTACATAAATTTACACATAAAAAGATCGAGCTTTAATTCCTTCTTAGGACTTTGGAATGTATATTCCTTATAGTATATCACTTATCCATGGATATGTGTGCTTATTCAATGTGACATAAGTACCTTCCTAAAGACGCACTATTTCGTCTTTTAGTATGGAATTGCATTTACAATTAGGCTTGATTTGGTTTAGTCTTTTAGTATGGAATTACATTTACAAGTATAAATATTAGGTTTGATTCCCTTTGGATCATTTGGCATGTATGTGGCTTGTAATCTCACATCTCATGCAATATTCATTCTTCTTCAATTGAAGATAAGTGCTTCACTAAAAACCCTATTTCATCTTTTAGTGAAAAATAAAGTCCAAGCCTAGTCTTTTGGTGTTGACATACATTTACAAGTACAAAGATGAAGACTTGATTCCCTTTTTGATCTTTGATGTCTTTATTCCTTGTCTTGAATATTACAATGAAAATAAGTTCCTTACAAAATAACTTTAGGTCCATTGTCTTGTCTATTCTTTGTAAATTGACTTCTCTATGAAAATAAATTTCTTCTTTTACTTTAAACTTCTATTAGTGAATAAAGATTTAAGTTAACTATCTAATAAAATAATTTATTAAACAAAGAAATAAATGTTGTAAATACCTTTTGTATTAATAACTTGGAACTTTGTGCAAATATTCTCATCTACAAAAAGAAAAAAAAAATCAAACAACACATTAAAAAAAACTATTGAACAACACATAAGTTATGGGTCATAATTAAACGATATATACTAAAACCATATCTAAGTTAATTTACCTTTCTATCAGAAATTCTTTTTATCCCAGTTTGCAATTGCTTTTCAAGTCGTTGTAATTCTTTCATTGTTAATGACTCCAAGTCTTCACCAACCATATTCTGATGGTAAAAAAAGTTAACATAATTTGAAATAATTCAACGACTCCAAGTCTTCACCAACCATATTCTGATTGTAAAAAAAAAGTCAACATAATTTGAAATAATTCTTATTAAATTTTTACTTTGACTTTATAAAAATGCTAAGATACTAAATACCATAAACTCATATGCAATCTTACTTTTTCTTTTTTTTTCAATACGTCCATCTTCTCATGCAACGTTTTGAGTCGTAATTCACCAAACTGACAATTTATTTGTTCGTCAGTACATATATCAAATACCAAAATTTACCATAATGAATATGTGAATGAAAGGATATTGAAATAATACAAAAATCAATAATAAACATGTGAATGAAAGAATACTGAAATAATACAAAAATAAACATATTCCACATAGGTAAATAACTACATTTAGACAACTGTCTCAAAATTTATATCTTGTAGTTCATGAGATTAATTTTCTTGTGCTATGATGTTAAGTTTACAGAATATATCAACATGAGATTGAGAGATAACTATGTGGGATTCATTCGAACTAATTCAATTTACTTCGAGGCGGATTGGGAGTAAGGATAAAGTACGAAAGCATAATAATGTGTAAAGAGGTTAGTTGGAATTATTTTTAACACGTGTATTTAAAAATAACATCTTTATGTCTACATGTAAATACAAATTTATGTAAATACAAATTTATGAGATGTAAAATTATATTTTTTGATATTTGTACATAACAATTATGTTAGATTAAGTTTCTAAAATATGTAACTAATGTAAATTTATCTTAACTTAGAATAGAAGTATATGATCCAAAATTAAGATTTATCTATACCCATTTTCTATAGAGAGAGAATATGTGAACTCTATATGTTAAACACTGAAAGACTTACACATCTACTTCATAGTGAACAAAACACTATTAAAATGTTTTAATCATAAGAAAATTTTCACTTTCAATTCTTAAACAAATTAATCGTCTTGTTGCTATAGACCACGGTTCATCCTCCTTACTTAGTTCCCTAATATATTGGGCCAAGTACTACTATTGAACCTTGCACATATATCAGAGAGCTATAATACCTAACACTCCCTTATCCTTAGGATCCAGTAATCCTTTTCAGTGCACTCACCCATGGTGGAGCCCTATAAAGCACTTCGTACACACAAATTGGACAATATGACAACCAGCTCTACTACCAGCAGGTTAGAAAACCTATCCACTCAATACACACAAATGAAGAAAACCATAAGGAGTTGGGATCAAAAGTTGGATCGGAAGTTGGATCAGAAATTAGAGAAGTAGGATGATAAATTAGAATAGTTAGTTAATAAGTTGGCACCTAGGATACCTCAAGGCACACTAGAAGAAGAATGTTGGTATGCACAACATATTGAGCCACACCATGAAGAAACTTCTAACTTGGGACTAATTATACACAAGCATCCATCTTCGAGTCCTCACAACCATAAATCGATGGATAATAACAAATGTCACAGTGTTCCTAAGGTGGACTTGAACAAGTTTGATGGTTATGACCTGTCAAGATGGATCACCAAGATGGAACAATTCTTCACCCTCCATGATATATGCTCATAAATGTTATACTCTCAATTATTTTATCTCTCTCTATAAATAATTGATATAAAAATATAAGGGGGACATTGAAATATTTTATTTATGGACACCCTTGAAATAATTTTTTATATTAATATTTTTTTAAATGCCACACATCTCTCTATTTTTTATTTTTATTAATACAAGAGATATTTATAAGGTTCTCTTATGTTCTTCCATTTTGCACTTCATTTTATGTGAATGCTCTAAAATTTTGGGATGAAGTAAATTACAAGTGTTTTCAACGCTATTTCTTGGGAAAAAAAAGGGAGATTTTTTTTCTCTTTTTGCAAATTTTTGAGGAAAAAAGAGGATAGTAACATTCACATCAATTTTTGAAACTTTATGTGCAGAATTTCATGAAAGTAGACACAAATATAAATTTCTCTCGAAATAATACCTAAGTTCAAAACAAAAAAAAACGGCTAAAACAAAGTATGAAAAGTGGAGTTATCATTGATTTAAAATATTCCTTTTTTTTAGGAATTTTTGGGTGAAAACTGTGAATTTCACATATTGAATATTTTTTGCTAAAGTGCATATATTTCATTCAAACGAATTCTAGTAGAGGTATATAGGCTGTGGAATTTCATAATTGGGTTCATTTTAGTCAACCTAACAAGTATAGTAGAAATTATGATCATTTTACACTTTCAACCTCAAACCCTACCTTGAAAAAGTAAGTTTTTTTCCAATCATTTTAAGAGATTTTTCAAGTCAACAAGCTCCTAAAATTTTGATTTTTTTTAGGGACACATTCCAATGTATTTAGATAACACAATGATATGTGGATCAATGGGTAAAACTACAGTCAATGAAAAATACACACATGAAATACAAGTGGAATCACATCGTTGAAAACCCATGTAATACATGTTGATACCCTTTTTACTAGTACTGCATCAAACGATACTTGTATATAGCCTCTCACTTCCATGAACCCTTGGATATATAGGAAGTCCCCTAGGTATACCTGAAACCTACTTTAGATAAACAAATCGATCGTCTTGTTTCTATACTACTCCAAGAATAATACTTCGGGAGATCACTCTCAAGTACCTAGGTAGTCGACTTGTACAACTAAGGCCACAATTCATCCTCCTTAGTTAGTTCCCTAATATATTGGGCCAAGTACTACTATTGAACCTTGCACGTATATCAGAGACCTATACTACTTGACACTCCCTTATCCTTATGATCCGATAATCTTTTTCAGTGAACTCACCCATGGTGGACCTCATACCAACAACTTGGAAAATATGACAACCAACTCTACTAACAATAGGTTAGACAACCTATACGCTCAATACACACAAATGAAGAAGACCACAAGGAGTTGGGATCAAAAGTTAGATAAGAAATTAGAGAAGTTGGATCAGAAGTTGGATGAGAAATTAGAGAAGTTAGTTAAGAGTTGGCACATAGGCTAGCTCAAGAAACTCTAGAAGAAGAAATATGGTATGCACAACACACTAAGCCACATCAGGAAGAAACTACTAACTCGAGACTCAAGAAAATGGCTAACCTCAATTCCCTCAGGAAGAACCCATAATCACCCTATATGCATTATTTGGCATTTCAAATCCACAAACATTGAAACTTACAGGGTAAATCAAGCACCAACAAGTTGCAGTCCTGGTTGACAATGGAAGTACTCACAATTTCATTGACAAGCGAATGATAGAAGAAACATATTCTTTTGTCCACCTGATTCACAACTTCAAAATCATGATAGCCAATGGAGGTATGATGAAATATGGCGAGAGATGTGAAAATGTCAAACTCTAGATGGACGACTACCATCTCAAAACCCATCCATTTTCCATTTATATGGGTGGTTGTGATACAGTATTGGGGGGAAGAATCGCTACACACTTTGGGACCAATCATCGTGTATTTCAAGGAACTATATATTTTTGTCTAAAGAAGGTCATGTACACCTCCGTCAAGGGATTTAAGAAATCCCTCCTAAAATAGAGATCTCTCGTTGTATGGAGAAGTTATTAAAGAAAGGCCACTATGGCATTATTGCCCAATTTAATTCCATATAAGTTATGGAAAGAACTACACAAGCAATCTGACCAAACTTGCAACTGGTCCTCAATAAACATCATCAATTAGTTGAGACATCGAAGGTCTTACCCCCTTATCATGGACAACACGACCATGATATTCCCCTAATTATAAGAAGTCAACCACCAAATTTACGTCCTTATCAACACTCTTTTGCACAAAAGAATGAAATAGAATATATCATTCAGGAATTGTTGGAGGCAAGGGTCATACATCAAAGTACAAGACCTTACTCATCACTAGTGGTCATGGTGTTAAAAAAGGAAATTGGTGCATGTGTCCTAATATTAGGGCTCTCAACAAGTTGACAATAAAGGACAAATTTCATATCCCAATTATTGATGATATCCTGGATGAACTTCATGGATCCAAGTTTCTCACTAAGCTTGATCTACTTTTAAGATACCACCAAATCAACATGACAAAGACAAACGTCCCTAGGATAGCCTCCAAGACACATGAAGCTCCTTATGAGTTTTTAGTGACTCCTTTCTGTCTTTTTAATGCTCTAGATCCTCATGAGCAAGATTTTGAAACCCTTCCTACACAATTTTGTGTTGGTCTTCTTCGCTGATATCTCGATCTACAACAAATCATGGTAATCACACATGGAGCATGTCCATAAGTCCTTGCAACTCGCGAGGGATAACCAATTATTTATGAATCTCTCCAAATGTTCTTTTTGGGATCCTAACGTTGAGTATTTGGGTCACATTGTAAGTCAAGATGGAGTACGTGTCAATCCCATTTTTGTGCCCTAGCTCATTTCTTCACTCCTTCATCAGTTGCCCAAATCTTCATTGATCAAGGTCTTTAAGTTGCATGGTATGCCCACTTCCATTATCTCAGATCGAGACCCCACATCCACCACCAAATTTTGGCAAGAGCTAATTAAACCTCAAGGTACATAGTTGAGTATCAACACTGCATATCATCCCAGAACTGACGGCAAAACAAAAGTGGTCAACAAGTGCTTAGAAAAATATTTGAGATGCTTTGCTTCTGAAAATCCATGCTTATGGGCAAAATGCCCCCCCCTTGCCAAATGGTGGTCTAATACCAATTATCATGGAACTATCAAAATGAAATTGTACGAAGTTGTTTATGGCCAAAACCCCTTGTCAGTGGCATCATATGTACTGGGGGCATCCAAAGTTCATGCAATATATAGAACACTTCATGTACCAGGGGCCTTCGAGAAGGTATTTTTAAACTTTTATAAGTTCACTATGTAGCCATTAGTTTCAGCTTTGTCATGCACTTTTCAGATCAAAAATTTGTTTCTGCATGCCTAAGTTATTCAAGATCTAGTCTACAGGTCCGAAGAATAGACTATGCAGATTTTTTCTAAGTATCATGTTCTCCTCTCCATTTTTTAATTGTGAAGTACTCTCATTACTTATCTCCCTCACCTTCCATCTCCACACTTAACCATTTGTTTCTTTTCACCACTCTTCTCCATATGATCCACTAGTCTCTATAGTTAGACGTTTTTGGGACTCTTCTTTCATCTCCTCGTCGAGTTTGCGGGCCTTCATCCTCATCCATTTTCCTATGTCACTAGTCCGATTGACCGTCCTGTTGTATTATACTTAGCCTTTTGTTTTTAAACTTTGTGGGTTCATGGAGTCGAGGTTTCACCCTCCAAATTCTGCGATCTCTACCTTGCACCCAAAATTTTGTGATCCTCATTTTAACCATAAGACTTGTCGTGGGTCTTGAATCCCTAAAATCATTTTATTTATCCTGCATGCAAGTCCGACCGACCGCTTTTATACAATTTAACTTATTTTTTATCATCCCAAACCGCGGGTTGGCAGGTTCGTGAAAAACTTCATATTCAAAACTAATCTCGTCTATCCCCGCCATTCTCGTGCTTTTTCCAATATGTATTGAATGTTGTTTAATGCTAACAACCAATTGTGCAAGCTTCGAAGAGATTTTCATTAATGGCAAAAGACTCGAGGATATTATTCATTAAATTGCACTAATTCTCCATTTTCCAAAGGATTATATTATTGTCATCTCTCCGAAAAGATTTATTTCAAGTTATTATTAAGCTGAAAAATACTCATGTCAACTTAATGGAAGCAACAACTAGAAAACAATTCTATGGAGATACTTTGAATATTTTTGGTCGTGAATACCAGAACTTTCAGTGGTCCAAAGCATATCCATATTACTCATCTCCTCCTGCACAAAAAGACGTAATCTAGACATCCGGAATTGCTCGAGCAAGGTTTGTTCCTGAGGTATTTGACTGCAAAGAACTTGTTGCATGGTGTGTTGAAAAGTACGTGTCGATCCAGAGAATTATACATCTCCAAGATAATTCTCCCATTTCCATTTCACCGCAAGTTTTTCGCAAGATGTTGAAGCTCCCAGAGCCAACACTTACCTTCAAAGGAGAAGCATGCAGCGAAGCCATACTGAAAAGAGAAGAACTGTTAAAGAGACTCACGGAGACAGATCTAATCGGAGGTATTAACAAGGTAGAAGACCCTAAATTAATTCTCAACTCAATGTTTATAACAAAGAAACAATTTGACGAAGAAGTTAAGATATTCAAAGGGTTATCGGCTGAATTTTTTATGGCATACTCGAATATAATGAAGATGAAATAGACAATTGGCTAGTTGATTATTCCGTGAAAAATCAAGATATTGAGGAAGCAGTACATAGTGTTTCTCTTGACTTAAGAGACATGGAAGGTGAATTATTCAACATTAAAATCAGGCATGAAATAAACGTCGCGCCAATGAAAATTTATATTGAAGATTGGTTCAAAAAGGCAATCGACAAATTAACCAAAGAAGAGCAAGACACGGTTGAGACGGTTCCTATAACCGTCAAAGAAGACGATAAAAGGACAACATCAAGTAAGTGAAGACACAAGAGACCATCATAGTAAATTCATGTTGATCATATCTTGCTTTATTTATCAGTTTTTCATCCAGTTACTCTGCTTCTTTGACTCGAAAGTTTTAACCGAAATCTGATAGCTTCTCCCTGTCTTCTTTCCAAGTCTTGTTATTTTTTCATCGTCCACCATCCTCATTCTATAACTTAATTCTTGTTCATATTTTTTTTATGGTCCACAGGAGCCCCAATCCTAGTCCTGAGGACAAACAAATTTAAATTTCAAGGCTTTGTAATAGACTACATATTTTTCAGAAACCCCAAGAGAACTATTTCGGGATCATTTTTTACTGTACTTTGTAACTCTGAGTTTTGAGTATAAATTATTTGAGATTGATCTATCATTATCTTTATTTGAGCTCCCCATGTTTTTACTCTATTAAAGTTCTTTTATGAATGCATACCATCTTCTTTTATTTTACGTGATAAAAAATCTTTAGTTTAACTATGATGGATGTGAGGAAATTTTGTCTATGTTTTTCAACTGTATGAAGTGTGTGGTTCCTGGTCATTTCTCAAAAACTCTCTTTAGAAAAACAAAAACATTTTGTTTCTTGTTATTTTTTCCTGCAATCTTTGTGTTTCTTTGATTATCACGACGGACTTCTACAAAGTCCTATATTCTAAAAATCTAGAGTTCCCAGAAAATCTTAAAATAAAGAGGAGTACCACCTCTATAAAAACGCAGGGGGTTTGGTATCCCCGTGAGGTTCCCTTTTCAGTCC
>ML794126.1:426356-453227 GCA_009831015.1 Picea engelmannii
ATATTTTCTTATTAATATTTTTTAAATGCCACATGTCAACTCCATATAAAGCGTTGAAGGAATTACACATCTATCTTTTTGTCATAAATAGAAATATAATATTTTACTTTCAATTACTCACTCTCTCTCTTGCTCTCTCTCACTCTACAAAGAGTTGATACAAAATTATTTTACTTAAGGTGGATATTGAAATATTTTATTTATGGCCAACATTGAAATAATTTATTTATTAATGTTTTTTTTTAATTCCACGTGTCAACTCCATGTTGAGTACTGAAGTAATTACACATCTCCATCATATTGGACTATAAAAGGCGTCTTTCGACACAACTATTACTATATTATTATAGGACTAGAGATAGACTTACCAAATAAACATAGTGTGAAGCAAGACACCACTATACACTAACTAAAGTTATATCAATGTATGTTTGATTGACTTAGAGTTTTCTTTAGTTAATTATTTTTAGTGTTTTAATTGGTTTAGAATATTACTTATATTGAGTATAAATTGATTTACATATAATTCATCTTTTGAATTCATTTTAATTAATCTTATTTAAAAAATCACTATTTTTTTTAAGAATGATGGTGAGCCATTATATTTGTTATTTTTAATATACAAGTAAAATTATTTTGTAAACATTATTTTATTTGTTATTCTGTAAATGATATTTTGATGTATGTTTTTTTGTCTGAAAAAACTTTAGACATTTTATTATTTGAAAAATAGTACAGTTGCATCGCTTGGGAGATTATAACACGGGGGGTGTTATTACTCTTTCACATGTGCTTTTCTTTCGGAAAACCCAACAGACATAGGCTAATTGGTGTTATAGCAACAACATCATACTTTGGAAAATTATCAAGAGTTGTAACATCAAACTACGAAAAAACAAAAAGGAGTTATAAAATATGTAAAGAAGCATAGACATGCTTATTGATTTACAATAACAATGGATAAGGAAGTTCTAAAAATTTTCATAAGGAAAATTATGAGCGCTATCATATGATTATCATGCAATAACAAAAAAAAAGTTGTCAATTGGGTTTATCTTGAGTGGTTGTGAAGAATGATTGCTATCCTCCCCACCCAGATTCAATTTTCGCAAGTGACATGTTGAGCTCTTGAAAAATATAATGTTGTAATGGATTTAAACCTTGTTGTTGAATAGCCTTATGTCTTGTTGGTTAGTGTAACTTGGAAAAAATAATTACCAAAAGAGAGAATCTAAAGGTAGGCCATGGAAATTTTCTAGAAGATGGTCCTGTTGAAGTTTTGATGTCTATCATCATTGGAACTATCAATTTCTAATAGTCTTACTACGAGGCCAACTACCACCATGGAAAGAGTGTTTTCTTTAACATTTTTTGTTGTATAAATGTGTGGAATGGAAGCATGCCTAAATTTGGAGGTCATCTCTTTCATCTTTCTCACACTTCCCTGGTGTTGAATGTTGCTTACCTATGTGGATCCCTCAAACCACTTTGCATGGTTATTTGTTCCAATGCCTAAACCTAGCTTCTGGAAGATTATCATTGTGTCCTTGTAACACCCTGGTTTTGAGCCTCGTATTAAATAATGTATTTTGTCAATGCAAGGCCAGTGTGCCTAGGAAATGTAATGTTTGATCATTATTAATAATAAATACATCGTTGGCTGCTAGACGGAGGACAAGAGTTATAGGGGGCTATGATTCCACAAGAGAG
Source organism: Picea engelmannii (assembly GCA_009831015.1). NCBI lineage: Eukaryota > Viridiplantae > Streptophyta > Pinopsida > Pinales > Pinaceae > Picea > Picea engelmannii. Next base: position 428,067 of record ML794126.1, read on the forward strand.
GGGGCTTGGGGGGCTAAGAATTTATTTTATATTTTATTTACCCATTTTTGTTTTAATGAAGAATAACAATTACATGAGCTTCTTGGGGGGAAGGCCAAGTGGTTCCTTAAGAATTACATAAAACCATCTTTTGTCTGTTGTGGCGGTTGTTTCTTCTTCACTCATTCACTCATTCATTGTTCACACCTTTCACCCTGTTCTCTCTCTATTCACTCTTTCACCCACTCGTCTTTCCTCATTCGTTTTTGGCTTGGGAAGGGAAAACGAATTTTTGAAGAGGAGCCATGGTTGTGTTGGTTGTAAAGACTGCTGGTGGATTCCAGCCATGAATTAAGCCTGCATGTCTAAGATGTTTTGGCCTATGTTCAGTTTCTCTCACAACTGTGAATACTGAGAGTCCCAGCATGGGGATTCTGGACCAGCTGCATTGGAGCCTTGGAAGGAGATGGATAGCCTGAGGGACTGCATGGAAGAGAATGGGGTCCATTATCTTGGGTTGTGCAGGATGGGTAGAAGGGAGCTGGTGTACTTTGGATTGTTGTGGGTATTGAGAAGCCTGTGAGAGATTGAGTGTTGACTGGTTTGGGAAGCTGAGTGACACTCTGGAACCATCCTTATGCATTCATAGCCCTGGCTCGGGGGTGACATTGTTGTTGAGACTTGGAACAACAATGTCTATGGTTGGGTGGAACGTCCTTGGTCTACAACTAGTTAGCGATTCGTTTTACGAAAGATAAGTGTGTTCTGTCATGGTTTTATTTACCTATGCATTTATTTTGATGTGTATTTATTTATCTATGAAATTCATATCTATAATATGCATGCTTGTTGGTTATTGTTGTGCATGACACATGTCTCATTTATTTATGTTGTAACATGAATCTTGATCTATGCATGTGAATACTTCATGCATCTTTATTCATTAAAAGCTAGATCAGAAGTCGAAAGAAGTCTAGAAGTGGGCTTGAAGTGGCGTAGCCTAGCTTGGGGGTGGTTGGGTACATTACAAATTGGTATCTCAGCTTCTGGTTGAAACACCAGAATGGTATGGGCTGAAACTGTTGGACAAGGTATTATGGTTAATAATGATTATGTCCTTGAAATCTTAAATCTCGGGAGAGATAACGTTGTAGAGATCGCGTAGAAGCCAGAGCGTCGTACATACATAGATCCTTTGTAAAGGATCATAGAATTGTAACCCTTCCCTTTTGAATTCAAGAGCGATCACCATGGTCGAATCAATGAAATCTGGATCGTTAGATCGGAAATCGGGTGAACGAGGACCGTCAGATAAAGTTGAAACCATAGGCTGGGAGAGATTATGTCACAGTCGTCAGATCGAGCCTGTCGATCGTCAGCCATTGATCGAAGCCGAGAAGAAGATGGAAAACTCTGGAACTTCGTCGCTTCGACAATTTTTGGGAGACAGGGCAGAAGCATGAAAAAGGCTAAAGTCGTGAAGTCCCGCCGGTCGTCCGATATGATAGGAGGCTCAGGTGAAATATCAACCATTAGTCAGGGTCCTCCAGCGTTGACCACTTCGGGAAGTTTAACTCCGCGAGAATCAAACCCTTTTAGAACCATTATAACCCGGAGTCCTTGAGCGTCGAAGTCCTGAAGTCTCGTTGACCGTTAGATCGAGGGAAGGAACTCAAAAGTAATGTTGACCATCGAATCTAGCATTAGTGGAAGGATAGAAAAGTTTCGGAACTTCAGAACTTCACCACTCTGTCGATTACTGGAGAATGGGCAAAGCCTCGAAGTGTCGAAGCCCTGAAGTATCGAAACCACAAACTGTAAATCCGTCGTTGTGAAATCACATAGGTCATCAGATCTGGGGCAGAGAATGTGGATCGTCCATTTGATGGATGACGTGTTGTAGGCCATGTGGCAAGTGTGCCATAAAGGGACACATATCACCTGGATTCAATACCTTTTGGACCCTAACCTGCTCGTTTTGAGTGACACATGACACACATGCCATGGGTCCACATAACCATAGGTGACCTCAACATGCCATGTCATCTCCGGGAGTATGGCCTTCCAGGGTGTTCAACATCTCTACCAGCGAAAGTGTTGAAGAAAGAAGTCGCAAATTCAAGAACACCGTCAATCTAAGATCCCTTCGAGACCTTTCTCAACCATTAGATCCAGCAATAGAAGGATGTCATAAGTACTTGGGTGAATATCACTACGGGGGAGTTGAGCGACTTGGGAGTTGTAATGTCCTGAAATCCCTGAGCATCGAAGTCCCAAAATGAATAAGGATTGTTCGTCCCAATGCTTGATTTAAGTCATGGCCCTTGGATCAGCAATGGAAGGCTAGGGTAAGTACTTCGGCGAGTATCACTCAAGGGGAGTTGAGCGACTTGAAAGTTGTAATGTTCTGGAGTCTCGGAGTGCCGAAGTCCCGAATTGATTAAGGCTCTCCAGATGGGGCGAGATCGTCCAGTCGATGGGAGATCAAATCTCGATTGTCTGATATGCTAGTAGAGTTATTGGAAGGACTTCGACAAAGTTTAACTCTAGGAGAAATCAGAGATTGAAAAGAGAGAATAGTCGAAGGCCGAAGTCCAGAGGACTTGGTCCCAGCATTGGTCTCATGATAAGGTAAAGGGGTCAATTAGAGGTGTGAAGGGCCTAGAAGTGACCAAGCCCTTGGAAATTGTGTACGAACAAGCTCTTGTGTAGAATAATACAGAGGAAGGCGCTAAAGAGTGAATAAGCCTGTGGTTTTGAGCCATGGTCACATGGAAAGTGATTTGAAGGAAGCACCTGTGCAAAATTTGAATTTTGTACCAGCTAAAGGATAACATTGAAGTGTTATAATATGGAGAATGATAATATATTCTTCATGAATTGAGAAGAAAAAGGACCTGTAGCATTGTTTGGCAAATTTTTTTTAATATGCCTAATTCAAACAAAATGGTGGCTTTCACATTTAGCAGAATTAGGGGGTGTAAACATATCAGTTCAGAATGCATATTCAAGAAATAGAAGAAGGAGAGGGAGCTTCCAGCCATGATAAAGAGGCCAAAGGTCAGGATATCAATGTTGGTAATGTAGAGACAGAATCCAACGGGCACCAGGCCAGAGGGGAGCAAGAAACATTGATAGAGAGTCTGAGAAACTTGAAAATAGAAGTGCAGAGCTACAAAGCAGACAAGGAGAGACTGATAAGAGAAAAAAATCAGATAAATGTTGAAGTGATGCAAAGCTTAAATGAGTTGTAGAGGAAAACAACGAATGGATCAAACTCAAAACATGAGGAAGAGGGAAGATGTTATGATAGAAAAGATGATTGCAGAAGAACTGGTTATTCAAGAAGTGCTAGCAGAACTCATAGGCATCACTCACCTCCCTACCCGGAAAGGAAATTTTATGCATATGAAGATTCCATAAGTATCCCAGAGGTGTCTCATGTTAGGGACCAAAGAAGAAGACACGAATTGGACAGTTTGCAAGGAGAGTTGAGGAAGATTAATCCACCATCCTTTGATGGAGAAAGAGAAAGAGAATATGATGTTGAGGCATGGTTTCTTTGACTCAGGAGGTATTTTCAATTGCATAACTACTCATCAAACCTCAAAGCCATAATTGTCACATACCATTTACATGGGAAAGTTGTTATGTGGTGGGATCAGTTGAAGCAAGTTGAGCACATTAATGAGAATAATATCACTTGGAAGAAGTTCAAGAAATATTTTCAAAAGTACTACCTTTTAGAACACTTATATGACAATAAAATGCAGTAGTTCTTTGAACTTAGGCTAGGAAGCATGACCATGGCAGAGTATGAAAATAAGTTTGTGGGGATGGTAAAGTATGTGGGGTTTATAAAAGATGAGAAGGTGAAATTACAGAGGTTTTTAAGTGGATTTCCATCCTTTTATAAAGAGAAGATTCAATATGATGAACCTAGGACTTTGACTGAGACCATCAGGAAGGTTAAGTACCTGTCTGAGCAAGGAAAGGGTAGAGAGTCTTTGCAAAAATCTTGGAAGGATAAGAAGAAGGAGAAATTTAATCATAGGTGGAAGGGATTCAAACCTCCTTTCAGTAGAAATAGCCCTAACAAAAATCATCAAGACCAGAATGCTAAGGATGAATCCAAGAGAGAATACTCCTTGGGAAAAAGGGGAAGACCACCAATCCAATGTTGGGGATGCAAAGAAGATCACCTATACAAGGATTTCCCTCACATAAAGGACAAAGTGAATACCATTGACAAAATCCAAGAGGCTACAACAGTAAAAGACATGGAAAGAATTTATGCAGCCTTAGATGATTGTCAAGAAGAGTATCAATCCAATATGATCAAGGTGGAAGGTTAGATCATTAATCAACCTGTTGCTATTTTAATTGATTCAAGAGCAAGTCATTGTTACATTGATCCTAAAATAGTGGATCAAACGTAATCTATCCACTATTTTACGATCAAATGGACATGTCATTGGTTATGAGTCCAGAAAGCTTAAAGAACATGAGAGGAACTATGCCACATATGACTTGGAACTTGTTTTCATTGTTCACGCATTGAAGATGTGGAGGCATTATCTCATGGGAAGAGATTTGAATTAAGAAGAGACCACAATGGTCTGAAATATCTTTTTGAACAACCAACTTTGAATGCCAGGCAGACGAGATGGCTAGAATTTTTAAGTGAATACGATTTTGACATCAAGAATATCAAAGGAAAAGAAAATAAAGTTGTTGATACACTTAGTAGAAGAGTACATCTCGTGGATGCTACAATTGTTAATATGCATCGGTCAGATCTAAAGAGCAGAATTTTAGATGTTGTTGTCACATATCAGCATTACCTACATCTAAAAGAAAGCTTATAACAAGAAAATATACAACAAAAAATTAAACAATATGAGATGACTGAAGATGGATTACTTATGCATAAAAATAGAACTTATGTTCCTAGTTCTAGAAAACTTAGGAATTTGGTATTAAAAGAAGAAATGCATAATGTTCCATATGTCGGACATCCCGGTTATCAGAAAAAAATTGCAGCAATAAGAAGCCAATTCTTTTGGCCAGGAATGAAGAGAGATGTTGTTGATTACATTGTCAGATGTATGAAATGTCAAAGAGTGAAGGATGAGCATAGGCACCCAACGGGTTTGCTACAACCATTACCAATTCCAGAGAAGAAGTGGGAAGTGGTAACCATTGATTTTATAACTAAATTGCCCAGGACAACGAGACAACATGATTCAATCATGGTAGTGGTTGATAAATTCACAAAGGTTGCTCATTTTGTTCATGTAAAAACGACTCATACAACAGCTAATATTGCAGAAATTTACATGAGGGAGATTGCTAGGTTTCATGCGATGCCTAAGACAATTGTCTCAGACAGAGATACAAAGTTTACTTCAAATTTCTGGAGGTTATTGTTTAAAGGATTTGGTACAAATATGAACTTTAGCACAATATACCATCCTCAATCATATGGGAAGACAGATAGAGTCAACCGAGTAATTGAAGACATGTTGAGAATGTATGTGATGGATAAGTCATCTAAGTGGGAAGATTACTTGCACTTGGTTTAGATTGCCTATAATAATGGGTATCAAGCTTCATTGAAAATGAGCCCATTTGAAGCATTGTATGCTAGGAAATTCAATACTCTAGTGAGTTGGGACAACCCAGTAGACAAAGTGGTACTTGGGCCAGAATTGCTCAAGAATATGGAAGACCAGATGGTTCACATTAAGAAGAATTTAAATCTCAAGATAGACAGAAAATTTATGTAGATAATAATAGAACAACTAGAGAATTTAAAGTGGGGGAGCATGTGCTTTTAAAAGTGAAGCCCAAGAAGAGCTCTTTCAAGTTGGGTAGTTGTACAAATCTAGCAGCCAGATTATGTGGTCCATTTGAGATATTGCATAGAATAGGGCCAATTGCATACATGCTTGCATTGCCTGCTTCCATGAATGTGCATATTGTATTTCATGTCTTTTTGCTAAAACAATATGTACATGTTATTGATTGACATTTGATTCACTTAGATACAGAGGGAGACTTTCAGGTCCATACAATGAGAATATTGGAAAAAAAAAAGTCAAAATGCTCTAGAATCGAGTTATAGAGCCGATAAAAGTCGAGTGGACCTGCTACGGTCTTGAAGAAGCTACTTGGGAAAATGAAGATGCAATGTCGACAGAGTACCTACAACTTTTTGAATAAATTTTGAAATTTTGTTTCTGCTTTGTATATGCACTGCTGACAGTGCCAAAATAAGGGGGAGGGGATGTAACACCTCGGTTTTGAGCCCCGTATTAAATAATGTATTTTGTTAATGCAAGGCCAGTGTGCCTAGGAAATGTAATGTTTGATCATTATTAATAATAAGTACATCATTGGTTGCTAGACGAATAAGGACAAGAGTTATAGGGGGCTATGATTCCACAAGAGAGGGGGCTTGAAGGGCTAAGTATTTATTTTATATTTTTTTTATCTATTTTTTTTAATGGAGAATAACAGTTACATGAGCTTCTTGGGGGGAAGGCCAAGTGGTTCCTTAATTCCAAGAATTACATAAACTCATCTTTGGTCTGTTGTGGGGGTTGCTTCGTCTTCACCCATTCACTCATTCATTGTTCATTGTTCATTGTTCAAACCTTTCACCCTTTTCTTTCTCAATTCACTCTTCCTCATTCGTGTTTGGATTGGGAAGGGAAAACGAATTGTTGAAGATGAGCCATGGTTTTGTTGGCTGTAAAGATTGTTGGTGTATCTCAGCCATGAATTAAGGTCTGCATGTCTGAGATGCTTTGGCCTGTGTTTAGTTTTACTCATAGTTTTGAATCATGAGAGTCTCAACATGGAGATTCTGGACCAGTTGCATTGGAGCCCTGGAAGGAAATGGATAGCCTGGGGGACTCGGTGGCAGAGAAGGGTGTCCATTCTCTTGGGTTGGGCATGTTGAGTAGAAGAGAACCGGTGTACTTTGGATTGTTGTGGGTGTTGCGAAGCCTGTGAGAGCTTGAGTGATGACTGGTTCGAGAAGCCGAGTGACACTCTAGAACTGTCCTTTTGGATTCATAGCCCTGGCTTGGGGGTGACATTGTTGTTGAGACTTGGAACAACAATGTCTACGGTTGGGTGGAACATCCTTGGTCTGCAACTAGTTGGTTATTTGTTTTATGAAATATAAGTGCTTTATGTCATTGTTTTATTTACCTTTGTATTTATTCCACTGTGTATTTATTTATCTATGAAGTTTGTATCTATAATATGCATTCTTGTTGGTTATTGTTGTGCATGCCATATGTCTCATTTATTTATGTTGTAGCATGAATCTTGATCTATGCGTGTGAATACTTCATGCATCTTTATTAATTAAAAGTTAGATCAGAAGTCTAAAGAAGTCCAGAAGTGGGCTTGAAGTTGCGCAGACCTGCCTGGGCGTGGTTGGGTACGTTACAGTCCTAATGTTGTAGCCATCCCTTGCTATGAATGTCTCAATTTTCCCCTCGTTCCACCAATGAATTTTCCATAAATCATGCCCTTTCTTCTAACTGATGAGCTTGGGTTGTTTATATTCTTCTCCTTTTTATGTGTTTTCTTTGCTCTTAGTTAGTTTGTGGTAAACTCGAGAGGACATATATTTTTTCCTTGAAATAAAGTAGAATTTTGGGCTACCCATATTGATCAAAGCACCTGCAGATAGTCTCACATACTTAAAATCATATTTGGAACAAAAATTCTATCTCACATTGGTGGGCCCTCCCAATTGGATTCACGTTGCCTAAAATCTCACATACTTAAAGCATATTTGGAACAAAATTCTATGTCACAACATCAACACAATCCTTTGTATTATTGGATGTTCAACAATAGTAAAATATAGTTAATATGTTTATCATATGATATAGTCTCATCTAGTCCATTATACATCATTTGATCTAAGGTTTTATACAAATTCGCATCACGGGAACACGTAGGTGAACCCAGAATGGATCCCCTATCTCACACCTTGGATCCATCGATCATGACAACAAAAATACAAAGATGAATGTAATTCGATCTTCAAATATTTTTTTCGATAAGGATAGCTTTGACATTCATTCCAATTGATATTCTCATGACATATTTGCATGAGAATATCTCCAATTCCTGGTCACAACCATATTCATTTACTAACCATGTTGTTTTCTGGACGTGGTTCATGACAGCATTTGACCAAAGCTAGCACCTCCTCCATCTAKTCTAGAACCGATGCAATGAGCTTGGAAGTATGTTGAGGAATATGCAAAAAAGAATCCATGTYGTCAAATCCCTTCTAGAATCATGAATATATGTCGAACATGGAAGTGGGTTACATAACCTCCATAGAAGTTACAAGACTTGTACTAGTCAACCATTATTAGTGATAAAACAACCTCTAATATCTCTAATTCATCAAAAACAATGSGGRAATCATTAACTAACCAAGAAATTTACCTCTTAATCTCTTGAATGACCTTTATATGGGAAATATTGGGAAATAAGTGAAAATCATGGGAAAAGGGTGGTTATGTCAAGTCAAAAAGGGTCAACTGGAAATGCAAATGGCGTGAAATTGGAGGCATGAAAACCACCCTCAATCGAATGGGAAAATTGAGGTTGTGAATAAATTTCTAAAAGCATATCTTCGTTGTTTTGCATCTGATACATAAACACAATGGGTCAAGTGGTTTACCTTTGCGGAATGTTGGTACAACACATCCTTCCATACTTCATCAAAAATGTCCTCATTTTTGGCACTTTATGGATATCATCCTCCATCCATTACATCACACTTGAAAGGGAATACAAAGGTTCAACCATTGGAGGACCACATAGGGAACCAACAAGATGTTCTCAAACTATTGAAGGACAACTTGGTTATGACACAAAATAGGATGAAACAACAAGTGGATCAACATCACAATGAAAGGGAATTTGAAGTGGGGGATTGGGTATTTATGAGGCTACAACCATAGAAACATATGTCCCTCAAGAAACCAAAGGACACTAAATTAACACCCAAATATTATGGACCCTATAAGGTTTTGCAAACGATTGAAAGTATGGCTTACAAATTGGAGTTGCCTCAACCTTCTCATGTACATACAATCTTCCATATTTATTGCTTAAAGAAGATAATCGACAAAAAGATCCCAATCAAAATTATTTTACCAGAGATAAATGAAGAAGGGAAAATCATACTAGAACCAGAAAGAATTCTTGAAACAAGGATTAAGCAACTAAGAAATTGGGCAATCACAAAGTACCTCTTCAAATGGAAGAACCTACCAAATGAAGAGGCAACATGGGAAGATGTGTTCTTCATCTATAATCACCCACAATTAGTCAAGTATTGAGGAAAACACTTGTTTGAAGGGTATGCGAACGTTAAGACCTAGAAAAAGCCATGTTTTATGTGTAAAACCACTTATTAAGCCCTAGATATTGAATTATTACATTTATAGTATTATAATTGTATGTTGGCTAGAACCCTTCATTCTACCCTTTCATTATAACTATACCCTTTTCCTCCTATATATATATATATATATATATATATATATATATATATATATATATGAAGAAGACCCAGTCTTAGCATCATATTATCTCATCTCATATTGTATTCTGAATTGGATATATTGTAAAAGGAGTTCCCCCCTTCGAAGTGGACTGTAATCATTGAGTTTTTATCATTTTTAAGGGGTTGGATCATCACATTTTTTGTTATTCCTCAGAATTTTGGATGTGATAAAAAAATTATTTCTATGAACATTATATGTGATAAAAAAAAGTAAGTAAAGTTCCCATATGGTTCCAAAAGGGCATATGAATTTTGCAACTAATACATAGTGATGTGTATGGACCTATGCATGTGTCGCCACTAGAAAAAATCTATGTATTATGTTTTTTTTTATAGATGATGTATTGAGGAAAACAAGATATATTTCCTTATAGAAAAATATTAGGTTTTGAATAAATTCAAAGAGTTCAAGGCTCTTGTAGAAAACCAGACACAAAGGAAGACAAAGGCGTTGTGAAGATATTGGTAAAAAATTCAAGTAGTTTTGCAAGAAATGCAGAATAACAAGGCAAAAAATGACTCCATGTACAACTCGACAAAATCATGTTGTAAAGAGAATGAATCAGATGTTGGTGTACTACATGAGAAGCACGATTATTGGTGCAAGTTTAAGGTAGGAATTCTTGGCAAAGTCAATAGGGACTGCTTGTTACTTCAATTGATCACTTGAATTATCCCTTGTTGATAAAAATCTACATGAGGCATAGATTGGTAATAAACCCTATCTTGAACATATTAACAATTTTTGGATGTCATGTTTATGTGTATGTTCTAAATGAAAAATGAAGTAAGTTGGAGAAAAAATAATAACCATCTATAAAAATTTCCTTTATTATGATATTTTAAATCCTGATGATTTGTATAAATGATAAAGGGATTTGTAAGAAAATAATGGTTAAAATTCTATAATGAAAAGATATTAATGTTTGGTTAATTGAATACTATGAAATGATCAATCATGGGCTCATTATAATTTGAAATTCTTCTCTTACAACACATAGCTCTCCTTGGGGTTTTCCTTTTGAGTCCAATCTACCATAATTCTTGTTGTGTTCTATAAGCATCATGAACCTTCTTCTACAAAAATGTATCCTCCTTTAGTTCCTCAAGTGAATTTAGTGAAAAAACTTCAATTTCTAGTAGAGCTTCTTCTTTTTCTTCTCCATCTAGCAAGGATGGGTCAAAGAAGTGCAAATTCGCCACATTGATCACTAAACACAACCACATGTACGAAGGTAGATTCAATTTGAATGCATTATCATTGGCATGCTCAGTGATTTAGAATGGTATGTATCTCAAAGACTTTAACTTCTTAATTTCCCCTTGCATCCACACTTAATGAGTTATAGCTAAACTTTATCCCCAACACAGAATTTGTAATTAGCCCTATGTTGGTCAATACAAAGATTGTACTTCTCTTGACACTTCTCGAGATTTTGTTTTTCTTCTACATGACTTTTCCTGATACTATCTATGAGCCTATCTACCCTATTTTCCACACGAATTTCCTTTACAATATATATATGTTGTCCATAAACAACTTCAAAAGGTGAAGGTGGAAAATAACCATAACAAGCTTCAAAGGGAAATGTTTTGAACCAAAGAATGCAATGCCTTGTTATAAGAGTATTGAATATATACCAATTGTTTATCCAAAGTCTGGATATTTCTAATTTTAACCTCTTAACAATTTCACCAAATTTCTATTAAGAAATTTGGTCTTGCAACGAAATGTGGTGCAGTGCTTCATCTTAGTGTCCATTCTTCCCCATACGTTTGTCCAAAAATTACCTAGAAATCTCACATCTCAATCAAACACAATCGAGCGAGGCGATGTAAAATTAACCCATACACTTGAGAAGATTAAATTGGTTGCTTCTTGATCATTGATGGTCTTCTTAAATTTATGTTGAGACGCATCTTTTTTAAATCATCCAAAACTACAAACCAATCATCATGGCCTCATTTGGTCATTGGAAAACCTCCAATGAAATCAATATAAATGCTTTCCCAAGGTTTATTGTGCATTGATAATGGAATGAACAACCAAAGTTATATATTCCTTAGTTTATTCATGCTACAAAGAATCCATCCTTGAATGTTCTTGAAGTTTTCTCTTACATATTAGGCCAATGTACATTTGAAGATTCACCATTGTCTTACCAACACCAAAATGTCTAGTAATTACTTATGTATGAGATTCTTTGATTCATTCAATTCTTCTTTCCCTTGGCATGCACAACTTGCCCAATTTATAGAGTATCATATCTTGAAGATGATATTGAAATGTCGCTCTTTGACTAGACTTTTTATTATTTGACATTTTATTATTGGAGGGAAATCTTGATGTATGAACGACCCAAGTTTTATTGATGAACACAATTGGATTGGGTTGATGCTTCAAACTCTTTTGATTTATAAAATATTTTATTAATGTCCAATGTGATGATTATATATGCATCATGAACATGTTGAGAATTACTAGGTGTTATTGAATACCATGATTAGGTGCATAAACTTATGAATGGATCTAATGATAGGTATATACATGATTTGTACTATTGAATTGATATGTTTTTTCAAAGCTACCAATGATTTGTCAAGAATGACAGTAACAAGCCACATGAATATAGACTCTAGGAGTCTAGTTATATGGAGTTGAGGAGTCAGGAGTCCATGTTTCGATTTGAAGATGATGTTGTATCTATGTTAATCATATTTATAATTTCTTTCAACAATGCTATTTGATGTGTCTCTAGACGTGTGCAAAGACATGAATGAAAAATTGCCAATTAAACTCACACATGGATAAGGGTCGTATGGAGGGGATGTGACGTGTATGATTGGGAGAGGAGGAGTAACACCCCCATTTCTTGCCTACTATAAAATCTCTCCATATAACGAGTTGGAGATGGTACTTCACCTAGGAGGTTACATGTTGCTATGAGGGAAGCGCACAGACAGTCGATCACGATGTATAATTCAAGGGTGCATAATAAGGATAGGTAGTCCTTACGCCTCAAAGACAAGAACGAAAATTTTCCAATTAAGATTACATATGGGTAACGGTTGTATGGAAGGGATGTGATGTGTACGATTGGGAGAGGATGATTATCGTCTTTATTTCATTCCTACTAGCAACTCTCTCCATGTAATGGGTCGGAGATGGTAATTCACCCAAGAGGTTACACGTTATTGTGATGATAGGTCACACACAATCAATCATGAGGCATAACTAAGGGGTGCACAATAAGCATAGGTAGTCCTTATTGCTCGATGACCATGAGTTTTTTAGCAAATGTTAATGTAATTGAGTTAACAATGGTATCTCTATGTTACATTGGTTTTACCCCCACCATGAAAATTCATGTGTGTACCTAGAGGAGTAGAGTGATCACGACCTCTCCCTTGGTAGTAATTATATCTTTAGTGATATCAATGTTGATTGAGATCATTATTCTAAGAAAAAATATCCTTTATGTGAAAAACATGTATAATGATATTTTAAAGAGTAGTAGTGCACTCATGAAAGTATTATTCATATAGAGACAGTTTCACCCATTTAATCAAAGCAATATTTATGAGTAAATTAGTTTATTTTATTAGACAAGTTTGAAATTGAAATTGTGTACTAAGAGATATGTATTAATAGAAACTAATCATCTCCTCTTTTAGAAATTGTATTTTATTTTAAAGTTAATTGTCATTTGCACACATTAAAAGACTTAGAAAAGGAATGGGAGATAAGTATGTAAAAATAGGAAAGGTAGTTGGGAGTTGTGTGAATGATATGCATTTAAGTTAACTAGGAATTAGAATTATTCATCGAAGATACATGTAGCATATTAGTGAATTAATATTTAGAAAATTTGAATGTGAAGGCATGTGTCATTTTCACAACTAGTATAAGAAGATAGGGAGGGTGTCCATGGATGGAACCATATGATTCCTAATGCTTGATGGTTGATCTAATGTTGAAATGTTTCATGGTTAAATGGTGGAGAGTCTGGTCTTGTTTGTGAAAATACTGATGAGGTCTTCATTGAGAGTGGGGAATCCATATATCTTTGGTATCTTCATAATTTGTTGGTGAAGTAGGCAGGTTGTTTCACCATTGATAGGTTGTACACACCTTCATACAACCCTTACATATAATGGACTGCAAGGGAAGAAGAGTACCCATAGGATATGTTAGGGAGGTCAAGTGACAAGATTTCATACAATTGGCAAGTTGGGAATTAGAGTTGTACTTTGAAGTACACTTGAGGAGAAATCTTGGAGATGAACACTTAGGGAAAGAACATCTACAACCATTTGAAAAATGTATGTTAATTTGAGAAAAAGTTCTTTTGCATTCATTGTTTATAAATTCCGCTTTGGGTTTTGGTTTCTCTAGGTTTAATAGATTAAGCATCCTTGTTTGGGAAGGGTTAAGCCCTTGTATAAATTTATTATTGTTGTCTTCTAATTATCCTAAGCCCATGTAGAAGACCTCATCATGTTTGACTTCTTATGGAAAATTATGGAAATGTTTTTGCGAATTTATGTACGGGTTACAGAGATGTTTGTTCCCTCTATAAGGGAAACACATGGCTTTTTTATGAGTAAACACATTTCAAGAGGAAGGACTTTGTGCACTTATAGGTTGAATTAAGGATACCTGCATGCATATCCTGTAGTGGCTTGTCCATCACAAAGTTGCTAAAAAACTAGGGGTTTGAGACAATTTGATAGGTTTTCTTCCTAACACTGAAGAGTATATATAGATGTTATTTGGATACATCATAACCTCATGGAAGGAGTCATTAAGTATTATTCTTTATTGAATTTATTTCAGTAATTAAGTTTGACATTATTATCTTGCTTCCAAGATTTGAAGGATAGTCCTACCTTATACCTTGTTATCTTGCCCAACTAAGGAATGAAATGGATTCTACATAGCCAAGTAAGTATACATGAATACAAACCCATAGTGGTAACATCTAAGATTGTACTATGGAATATTGAGATTATGCTTGCATGTTGTAGGTGAATGGAAAATAAGATAGTAGAAATAAAATTGTAGTGTAGATGAGTCAATAGCCATCTAATAAAGGATTAGGAACTTCAATAGAAAAGCCTTGTTATGATTAGAGAATGCATACTACATTTTAGGGAAGCTTATTATATTTGAATGCATATATCAATAGTATGGATACTAATCATAATCTTATGTGAATGAGGCTTGTGCAGGAAAGAGAATAAAAAGTAGAGATTTTCATTTTGAATATATGTTTGAAGAATGGATCCATTTAGAACAGTGGAACGAGATATACACTTCCAGATCTATCAACTTTAATAGATTAGATTGATTTTAAATCAAAATAGTTACATTTAATTTGAACCTAGAAGGATACATAAATTAATGTAAATCTACCACATAGAAAGCATAATGTAATTTTATTATGTTTAGAGTTCATGTCTTTAAAATAATGGGTTATTACTTGAACGAATAGTAAATAACTTATGTGAAGTTTAAACATTTTATTTGTTTTTTTAGGATGAACATGTAAATACCTTTGTACATTGTATTATTTAGACTTTGTTGTAAGCATTTTTATATAAAAAATATTTTGCAAAAGAAAATAAAATAAAATTGAATTAAATTTTGTTGGGAATAATTTACAATAAAAATCATATCCAATTATTGTGCTATGAATTCCTATAATTTAGATTTGATTAGATTATGAACTTATCTATGCATCATAGGAGCAAGGCATAGGATGACATTATGAACTTAGCTCCTATGATGCATTCTTCTACAAAAATGTTTCCTCCTCTAGTTCCTCAAGTGAATTTCGTGTAAAAACTTCAATTGCGAGTAGAACTTCTTCTTTTTCTTCTCCATCTGGCAAGGATGGGTCAAAGAAGCACAAATTCTCCACATTGATCACTAAACACAACCACATGTACGAAGGTAGATTCAATTTGAATGCATTATCATTGACATCCTCATTGATTTAGAATGATATGTATCTCAAAGACTTCAATTTCTTAATTTCCCCTTACATCCACACATAATGAGTAATAGCTCAACTTTATCCCCAACACAGAATTTGTAATTAGTCCTATGTTGGTCAATACAAATATTGTACTTCTCTTGACACTTCTTGAGATTTTGTTGTTCTTCAAGATGAATTTTCCTGATACTATCTATGAACCTATGTACCCTATTTTCCTCACGATTTTTTTTTACAATATCCATATGTTGTCCATAAACAACATCAAAAGGTGAAGGTGGAAAATAACCATACCAAGCTTCAAAGGGAGATATTTTGAACCAAAGAATGCAATGCCTTGTTATAAGAGTGTTGAATATATACCAATTGTTTATCCCAAGTATGGATATTTCTAATTTTAACCTCTTAAAAACTTCACCAAATTTCTATTAACAACTTTGGTCTTGCAACGAAATGTAGTGCAGTGCTTTAGCTTAGTGTCCATTCTTCCCCATAAGTTTGTCCAAAAATTACCTAGAAATCTCTCATCTCAATCATACATAATTGAGTGAGGCGAAGTAAAATTAACCCATATGTTTGAGAAGAATAAATTGGTTTCTTCTTGATCATTGATGGTCTTCTTAAAGTTATTTGGACACGGATCTTTTTGAAATGATCCAAAACTACAAACCAATCATCATCGCCTCACTTCGTCATTGGAAAACCTCCAATGAAATCAATATAAATTCTTTCCCAAGGTTTATTGTGCACTGATAATGGAATGAACAACCAAAGTTATCTATTCCTTAGCTTATTCATGCTACAAAGAACACATCCTTGAATGTTCTTGAAATTTTCTCTTACATATTAGGCCAATGTACATACTTTTGAAGATTCACTATTGTTTTACCAACACCAAAATGTCTAGTAATTACTTAGGGATGAGATTATTTCATTCGTTGAATTCTTCTTTCCCTTGGCATGCACAACTTGCCCAATTTATAGAGTATCATATATTGAAGATGATATTGCAATGCCTCTCTTTGACTAGACTTGTTATTATTTGACATTTTATTATTGGAGGGAAATCTTGATGTATGAATGACCCAAGTTTTATGGATGAACATAATTGGATTGGGCTGATGCTTCAAACTCTTTTGATTTATAAAATATTTTATTAATGTTTAATGTGATGATTATATATGCATCATGAACATGTTGAGAATTACTAGGTACTATTGAATACTATGATTAGGTGCATAAAATTATGAATGGATCTAATGATAAGTATATATGTGATTTGTATTATTAAATTGATCCATTTTTTCAAAGCTAACTATGATTTGTCAAGCATGACAGTAACAAACCACATGCATATAGACTCTAGAAGGAGTCAAGTTATATGGAGTTGAGGAGTGAGGAGTCCATGTTTCGATTTAAAGATGATGTTGTATCTATGTTAATCATATTTGCAATTGCTTTCAACAATGCTATTTGATGTGTCTCTATATGTGTGCAGAGACATGAATGAAAAATCACCAATTAAATTTACACATGGATAATGGTCGTATGGAAAGGATGTGACGTGTATGATTGGGAGAGGAGGAGTAACATCCCCATTTCTAGCCTACTAGAAACTATCTCCATATAACGATTTGGAGATGGTACTTCACCTAGGAGGTTACACGTTGCTATGAGGGAAACACACATATAGTTGGTCACAAGGTATAATTCAAGGGTGCACAATAAGGATAGGTAGTCCTTACGCATCAAAGACAAGAATGGAATATTTCCAATTAAGATTACACAAGGGTAAGGGTTGTATGGAAGGGATGTGATGTGTACGATTGGGAGGATGATTATCATATCTATTTCCTTCCTACTAGCAACTCTCTCCATGTAACAGGTCGAAGATGGTACTTCACCCAAGAGGTTACAAGTTATTGTGATGATAAGCCACATGCAATCAACCATGAGGTATAACTAAGGGGTGCACAATCAGCATAGGTAGTTCCTACTCCTCAATGACCATGTGTGTTCTAGCAAATGTTAATGGAATGCAATTAACAATGGTATCTTTATGTTACATTGGTTTTACCCCCACCATGAAAATGCATGTGTACCTAGCGGAGTAGAGTTATCGCAACATCTCCCTTGGTAGTAATTATATCTTTAGTGGTATCAATGTTGAATGAGATCACTATTCTATGAAAAAATATCCTTTATGTGAAAAGCGTGTATAATGATATTTTAAAGAGTAATTGTGCACTCATGAAAGTATTATTCATATAGAGACAACTTCACCCAATTAATCAAAGGGATATTTACAAGTAAATTAGTTGATTTTATTAGAGAAGTTTGAAATGGAAATTGCGTACTAAGAGAAATCTATTAATAAAAATTAACCATCTCCTCTTTTAGAAATTTTATTTTATTTTAAAGTTAATTGTCATTTTCACACATCAAAAGACTTAGAAAAGGTAATGGGACATAAGTAAGTAAAAATAGGAAAGGTAGTTGGGAGTTGGGTGAATGATATGCATTTAGGTTAACTAGGAATTAGAATTTTTCATCGAAGATACATGTAGCATATTAGTGAATTAATAATTAGGAATTTTAAATGAGAATGTATGTGGCATTTTTCACAACTAGTATAATATGATAGGGAGGTTGTCCATGGATGGAACCATATGCTTCCTAATTCTCGATGGTTGATCTAATGTTGAAACTTTTCATGCTTAAATGGTGGAGAGTCTGGTCTTGTTTGTGCAAATACTGATGAGGTCTTCATTGAGAGTGGGGAATCGATATATCTTTGATGTCTTCATAATTTGTTGGTGAAGTAGGAAGGTTGGGTCAACATTGATAGGTTGTACACACCTTCATACAACCCTTGTATATAATGGACTGCAGGGGAAGAAGAGTACCCATAGGATATGTTAGGGAGGTCAAGTGATAAGATTTCATACAATTGGAAAGTTGGGAATTGGAGTTGGACTTTGAAGTAAACTTGAGGAGAAATCTTGGAGATGAACACTGAGGGAAAGAACATCTACAACCATCTGAAAAATGTATGTTAATTTGAGAAATAGTTCTTTTACATTCTTTGTTTATAAATTCTGCTTTGGGTTTTAGTTTCTCTAGGTTTAATAGATTAAGCATCCTTTTTTGCTAAGGGTTAAACCTTTGTATAAATTTATTATTATTGTCTTCTAATTAGCCTAAACCCATGTAGAAGACCTCATCATGTTTGACTTCTTATGGAAATTTATAGAAATGTTTTTTGCAAATTTATGTACGGGTTACAAAGATGTGTGTTCCGTTTATAAGAACAACCCGTGCACTTTTTAATGAGTGAACACATTTCGAGAGGAAGTACTTCGTGCACATGTAGGTTGACTTAAGGAAACCTGCATGCATATCATGTAGTGGCTTGTCCATCACAAAGTTGCTAAAAAAAACTAGGGTTTTGAGACAATTTGATAGGTTTTCTAAGAGTATATATAAATGTTATTTGGATACATCATAACCTCATGAAAGGAGTCATTAAGTATTATTCTTTATTAAACTTATTTTAGATAATTAATTTTGGCATTATTATCTTGCTTCAAGTTTTGAAGGATAGTCCTACTTTATACCTTGTTATCTTTCCCAAATAAGAAATGAAAAGGATTCTACATATCCAAGTAAGTATAGATGAAGCAAAACCCATAGTGATAACATCCAAGATTGTGCTATCAAATATTGCGATTATGCTTGCATGTTGTAGGTGAATTGAAAATAAGATAGTAGAAACAAAATTGTAGTGTAGATGAGTCAATAGCCATCTAATAAAGGATTAGGAACTTCAATAGAAAAATCTTGTTATGATTAGAGAATGCATCCTACATTTTGGGAAGCCTATTATATTTGCATGCATATATCAATAGTATGGATACTAATCATAATCTTATGTGAATGAGGTTTGTGCACGAAAGAGAACAAAAAGTAGAAATTTTCATTTTAAATATATGTTTGTAGAAGGGATCCATACATTTTAGGAAGCCTATATTTGCATGCATATATCAATAGTATGGATACTAATCATAATCTTATTTGAATGACGTTTGTGCACGAAAGAGAAAAAAAGTAGAAATTTTCATTTTGAATATATGTTTGTAAAAGGGATCCGTTTAGAACACTGGAACGAGATATACACTTACAGATCTAACAACTTTAATAAATTGATTGTAAATCAAAATAGTTACTTTTGATTTGAACCACCTAGGAAGATACATAAATTAATGTAAATCTACCACATAAAAGGTATAATGTAATTTTATTATGTTAGAGCTCATGTCTAGTAAATAACTTATGTGAAGCTTAAACATTTTATTTGCTTTTTAGGATGAAAATGTAAATACTTTGTACATAACCTCTTATTATATTATTTAGATTTTGTTATAAACATTTCTATATAGAAAAATATAAAAAATAAAATTATTTATAAGAAGAATCATATTCAATTATTGTGATATGAATTCCTAAAATTTAGAAATTTAGATTTGATTAGATTATGAACTTAGCTATGCATCATAGGAGCAAGGCATGGAGTGAAATATACTATGCATGTCTCTTTTAAAAAAATATTGAAGATATCCATTGAAAACCGAAAGGTTTCACGAGATGGGGATTGTGTGGTTGTTATAAATGCGTGTTAATGATTAATCAAGGATTGAATGCGTGTTAATGATTACTTGATTAGTAAAGATAATGGATATGGTTATTAAGTAAGATATATTTTATATTGCATTTGAGATTATTATGTATATGTGCATATTGAAGTATATCGTGTATGCAAGGTCTGCTTACTTACTGATTATTGAATCAAGTATTGAAATATATTAATGATCTGATATAAGAATATATAACTAATATGTATACAAATTTATAATGGAGTAGTTGTGTTAGATAGTGGAGGAATTTTTCATTGACTAGATGGTAAAAAAACTATATTAGTTTTTAAATATTTATTTGTGTATGTAATTAATGTCTCATTTTATTTTAAATGAATAATTGTTTTATCATTCAACCATTGAAAGATCTCTCTAAAATCAACATTTTATGCATTAGTTTCACTCAAAATTTTATGGGTAAAAGGTTTAAGTTTCATTACTGATACATTACTGATACACAAGTGACACAAGTGTAGAGTTCCTTATCGTAATTGAGGTAGCTCAACACCCCTCCATAAAACAACATGGAGAGGTAACACACAAGTCTTCTTCCTTCCATGAGGACTACTACAATGGCATACCCACTTGAATCAATATCAGTATAATGCTACAAATTGGGAATTTCAAAATTTGTGCTTGATTGGTTTCCCATTTCAAGTCATCAAAAGAAGTCCACTATTTTTTTCCATAATGAAAAATCTCCCCTTTAGGTGTTACCTCAAAAATCGGTGCAACAATTGTTCAAAATGATGGAATTAATTTCTCCATGTATTGTTTTGTTCACATGAGTATTCTTACCTCTATCATACTAAGAGTTGAACACTTATTAATGTCTTTGGTATTTGTTGGTTCTATCTTCAATTCTCCTCCAACAATCCGATGTCTAAGGTCAATCAAGGAATGGATAACAAACTAACCCTTATTTTTTTTTAAATAAAAAAGAGAGGCAGATCCTTTTATAGCAAATCACGTACAAAAATTACACCTATCTGTAGGCTTCCAACTGTTCCGTCGAATTAGCGGAAACCAGGACAGTTGGCAGCCTTGGATGTCCATGTCTAAAAAAGGCGGTCCACCATCTACCCTGTCGAAGGGAAACCAAGGCAGGTGGTGGCCTATACTCTTTACATTAACCATTAAAACTAGAACTAGAACTAAACTGGACTTGGAACTGAGAAAAAAAGAGTTTCGACTGACAAGAACCAGAAAGAAATCCAAGCCATGTAGTTACCCATTAGCTCCAGGATTAGCTTCTCCTAGGTCTTCGTTGTGTGTTCTGTGCCGAGTCAGCAAGGCATAGGGTCTTGCACACGTCAGACATCTTTGCCCTGATGGCGCGTTGGAGAATGCTTCATACAACATATCGATGCGTTGGTGCATGAGTGTGCCATGGTGGACCTGATCTGTCATCTGGCTTCTCAGATCAAACACTAATTCCAATTTCTCTGGGTGGAAGAATGGTGGTGGGGCACACCATGGTTCCGGTACAATCGAGATAGGAGGTAATGCAAAGACCTCACCACCTTCCTTCGTCGTGCCACTCAGACCCTCTGCAGCCTCGCCTATTGCAGCCTGCAGTCCATCCTATGCTCCTTCCTTGTGCTCTGTCATCGCGCTCCATCCCTATGCTCCTTCCTTGTGCTCTGTCATCGCGCTCCATCCCTATGCTCCTTCCTTGTGCTCTGTCATCGCGCTCCATCCCTATGCTCCTTCCTTGTGCTCTGTCATCGCACTCCATCCCTATGCTCCTTCCTCCTTCCCTGGGTCTCCATCTCTCTCTGTATCTCCGGAAGGATTGTAGACCTCTGAAAGTGTGGCATCCTAAGAGGCCATGTGGAGGAGTTCCTCCGAGAATTCCTCCTCAACGAAGCAGATGTGGACCTCCGGGAATTCCATGGTGTTGGTGTCGTGGTGAGCCGCAGTGGCTTGCTTAGTATCTTCCAAAGAGAAGCTGCTTCGAGGTTGCCAATTCTCTGGCACAGTGAAGAGAAGAGACTCTGGAGGGATCTCTATGGGTTCCTCCAGGGTGACTTCCTCCAAATGAGCCATTGGAGGCGACCAGGCCATCCCTCCTCTGCGTGCAGCGTGAATTCTCTCTGTTCAGGCTATGGAGAGCGCCCACTCAAGCATCTGTTGCCTCCTCTGTCGCGCTGTCAGACTATGCCAGGAAGGGTCGCGATGTTGTCTACCTCTCTCCTGTGGCATCGAGAAGGTAATGTTGATGGCAAAATTGCAAGAGGGTCTGCAATGGCTGCACCAAAGCACTGAGTTGCTTACCCGGTGCAGTCCGAGGGCGAAATGGAGAGGTCTGGTGCAATGTTGGGTGATAACAAGGAGGTGTGACAAGACGGCTTCCATTATCGCCCTCCATGCATTAAATTTCCTTGGCGACATTTTGTTCACGCGAGGGAGTCGTCCCATGGCTCTTGGCTGGCAGTTAAGGTGAGCTCACATATTTAATGGAGAGGGGATGGGAGCCAGCCTGCCATATTTATGGCTTAGCTTGGCCTGGAGTGAAGTGGCCCTTGTGTGTTGCGTGTCACCCCATCCGAGGAACAAACTAACCCTTATTAAGATTAGCATGCAACCAATGTTTTTGAGTGTGTCTAGTACCTATTTCATATGTGAAATATGTTCTTCCCAAGTAGAGATAAATATCCATATGTCATCCAAATAAACTAAAACAAAATAATATATAAATTTATGCAACACATAATCCAAAAGTCATAACTAACCATTCATACAAACCTTCCCATATTATAAGCATTGTCTTCCAAGTGTCCTCTTCTTCACCCACACTTGATTATATCCGAATTTGAGTTCCATCTTTTTGAAGTACTTGGCATGTTGTCGTTGATCCAAGAAGTCATTAATACTTGGCATTGAGTAATGCTTCTTAAGGGTTATCTTGTTAAATTCTTAGTAGTTGATACACATCCTCCATCTTCCATCCTTCCTAAGCACTATAATGATGGGTTACCTGCAAGGTGAAGTGTCGATATTTATGACTCCTTGCTTCAAGAGCTATTGCAACTACTTCATTTTATCAAATTATAATAAGGATTTTCAATGCAACCCAATATTAGACAAAGAAGTTCTAACAACTCAATCTCGTGCTCAACTTCCCTCTTTAGTGGCATTCGTTCGGTTCTTAAAACCCTTCCTTGCATGTATTGATCACTAGTTAAAATCACCACTTTTGCTTGTTATCTCATCCCTCTAAAGATGCTCATATCTCCAACTTTCCTTCTTCCTACTATTTCTCCTCTATTAAGAACAATAGCACAAAAATTTTGTTTGAAATGATCAACCTGCATGCTTAGTGTACTTCCCTTATCCATCTTTGGATCCTCCTCTCGTTCATCTTCTTATTTTGAACTTGAGCTTGACTCATGAGATATCTTATGCCTTTTCTTCTTAGAAATCATTGTTGTGGCCAAAACAATGATATTGTTGTTCACTTTTGACATGCTTAGGATCAATTATGTCATGTATAGAGCCATCTAGATAATTTTAGTGTCCATATTTTAAAGTATGTCTTTAATTTTACTATTTCTTTTAATTATCTCTCATTTCTTGATATTGAGACTATTTCATCATCCTTACTCTAATATCAACATCCTTTGGAATTAACTCTCCACCTTCTTCTAGTATTAATATCATTAGAATTCAATGTGGTATTGTCTCCACAAAGTTTATGAATAACAACTATGATACCAATATAGCCTGTGATAAATCATCTTATGGCCAAATCAATTCACAATTGCAAACTCTTTATTAATTATAAAAATGGTATCTCTGTGTTATTAATTTATTGTGCAAACCGCCATCATTGTCTAATCTCATGTCCATAACTAAACATAGAGAAACCATCATCACATACACAGAACATAGATATGTTACCTTAGAGAATTCATTATGGGAAAACTCGAGGAATGCAATAGTTTATGCTCGACTCTTTATTAATCTCAATGAAATTATAGAATATATAAAGGCAAAAATAGAGCTTCTACTCCGGGCCAATTTCATAATAGGGATTAAAACTACCTCCCTTCCTCTCTCATAATATTTCTCCACAAACTAATCTTATGATGGTTTTGGTTGGATTCAACCTCTCCCTCACTACAACTTTCTCTATAAATTTTGGGAAGTGGGTGACCATGGCAAGGGGAGTTTACAGGTATTCTAGAAGTATTATATATATTCGATCATGGCTTGTTGGGAATGAAGTGAATGCATAATCAACAATGATGAAATTCTCTTTCGAAAGAAGAAATTGATAGTGAGGTTGTAACTTCACCCCTTCTTGAGATAGACCAAATACTTCATATGGAAAAAGAGATTGAGAACCAAAGCCCCTATGTTTCATACCTCTATATGTATTGGTTGTCCTCACCCCCTTTTTATTTGTATTTATGTATTTAGGGTTTACTTTGTTGTAGTTTGGTTCTATGCATTCATAAAATCCCACAGTATGATCACGTATTTAAGGGCATGCACGTATGCTAATTCAAAAGGATCTCTTACAAATCTTTTTGAGTGATGATTTTGGTTGGGAGAATGAGAATTTTTAGGTTTTTACTATGACGATGAAGCTAATATCACTAAACAACATATATGATCCCTCCATAGTCCTATGGTGATGTGTATACTTCCCTTTTTCCATTACTTAGGTAGAGGATTATGTTTACCTCAATGTTATTGAGCTCACCCAACCAATTAGGTCTCATGTTTGGAAAGATGGGTCTGACGACTTAGATGCAATTAATATCCTCATGTTACATCCAACCTCATTTTTTATATATGAAAATACATAATACAATAATAAAGTACAAAAGAATAAATGACTTATTTCTATCTAAAGTATAGTATGTTA
>ML794126.1:488318-502229 GCA_009831015.1 Picea engelmannii
CTTATCGAGTTTTAAGGGCTCATTAGAAGCATCCCTAATGGCTTTCCTAGCAATTTTACATTCTTTATCATACCAAGGGTTGGTTGTTCTATTATTCTTTTTATGGGACACCTCGAAAGAGAACTTGTTAATAGAAGTGGAAACGGTAGTTGTAAAATTATGATAGAGTTCTTCAATGTTGTTCTTATAAGTTACGAGTTTTAATTTACTATTTAAATCCTTTAAGAAAATGTCAACTTTACTTTTGTCAAAGCGCAAATTCCTTTGATTATCAGAATTCTCTTCAATGGTGCTCCTATGCACGGAAAATTTTAGAGTTAGGGTTAAAGGTTTAAGATGAGAGTGAGGCTCATGGTCATTTAAAAGGTCAAAAGTTGTTATTTGATTGGAAACGGGGATATCAGATATCACATAATCTACAACACTACTACCTAGCCCATGAATACAGGTCATTTGGTTGGAGTTTGGCCACTTCATTACTCCATTGCAAATTATTAGGTCTTGAGAGCTTCATAGCTTGACAAACTCAGTACCAAACAAATTCTCAATGATGTCTTCAAAGCTTCTTTTGTAGCTATTAGATAAAACAAGGTCCTCATCTAGCCATAAAAGATTATTGTTGGAGTCATCACTTAAAAGAGTAGCTTGTTTAGTTGCAGTCGTAATATGTATTAAAATTAATTTAAACCAATCTAAATTCATATTAAATCATGTTGAAAGGAATCAAACCTTTTGAGTTATAATTTCTTGATCTAAAATAAATTTAGGTTGATTTTAATCTAAATCAACTTAATATAACTCATAATTGAAAATTTGTAAAAATATAGATATGTAAAAAATTAATGTTTAGTTATTGTAACTTTTATGTAAATATCCTACCTGAATTATTTTGATTTATGTTTAATTTCATATATATTTTTTTTATATTAAGTATATATAATAAAAGATAATTTTATTTTTGTTTGTATATATATTTGATTAACTTATAATATTATATAAAAAAAATTACACATATTTAATAATATTTCTATCCTACTAAATATTTAACGAACACCTTTGCAATCAGTATTTAAAATTCATTAAAGTTTACATCATTTTCAGATCTACAATTTATTCAACATTGCATGCTAACATTACTTAATAATTCACGAAACAATTTACTTCTTCTCAGGTTGATCTTGCAAGAACACACTGCCGATCCCTCATTTTCCCTTCACAATGAAAATTAGTTGTTTTCAATAATAATAATAATAATAACTCAGCTATATCATTATTTCTAATTGTGAGAAATACAGTGAGATCTACCCGGTCTCAATTTTCAAGTTGCCACAATAATTTTCTGACCTATGTAATTTATATTTATATTCAATGTCACGTCATGATTGTCCAACTTTGTAACTTGGATTTCATTTGGACTCTATTTCAAGCCTTAAAAAAATCCATGATTAAGGTGTAATTAGTTACTTTTCTATATGATCCTCTTTTTTTTTTTTTTATTCTGTTTGAAAAAAAAAATCAACTAAACCCATCTTTGAGGATACTTTCATTTTTTGTTCAAACAAGGTATCATGTTCACTCTGTCAACATTTTGGATGCCAACGCATCAGCTTACTTAAAACAATTAAAACAATTTCACTTGCAGGGCTGATAGTTGGTTGCGAGTTCTAATGTTTCACAAAATTAAACCTAGTTTCACTTGACGACGGAAAAATTAACTATAATGTTCCGTCAGGAGAAAATTGTATTCTTCTGGTGGCTTGTCTTGTTTAATAGGAGTGTGATGGATGGATCCCTAAATTAGTGAAAACCTCCATCAGTCTTTGTCGCCGGAGGGTATTTCCAAACATTTATCATCTGTAATTTTTAAATGTGTTTAGATTCTTAACTTCGTAGGTATATTCTTTGGGCTATAGCTTTGTGGTTTAAAGATAAGTTGATTAAGGGTCAAGGTTTATGTGAGATATTACATTCAAACTTCCTTTGTCAGATCTTATGTGCTAATGTCAGCAGTTATGATGCCCCCATTTTATATCGTTTTAGTGTTTCGTCACAAGTTCCGACTTTCGTATAATACTCTTATAGTTTTAATGGGTTTTATTTTCGTCTACAGACCCTGGATGTCAGGATTTTATTTTCATCTACAGACCCTAGAAGTCAATTAATTAATTGCTTTGAGTATATATTTTTCCTGAATATCTATTTAGTTTCATTTCTACACTACATTCGCATAGAGTGGATTTTCTTGTCATGGCCTATGTCTGCTTAGACATGTTCACCTATGTGCTGGCTTGATAAATATTTTTTTCTCCAGATTATATCATAAATTAATTTAGCACTAATCTAGATTCATTTAAATTTGGGATCTATTATGTATTGAGAGAAATCAAATTTCTTGATAGGTTTTTTTAAGTATAAAACTTAAATAAAAGTTTGCATATGAAACAATTGGATACCTCAAGAACATGATAAATTTGGGGTTAAAATGAATTTACACTAGTTTTATATATATATATATATATATATACTTGTTAGTAATATTTGTTTAAATGACATTTGTTAACTTCATATGTAATATTGAAAGAATTACACATCTTAGTCATATGGAGAAGTTAAAAAGAGTCTATATGCTCCATAATAAAAAATATATATATATATATATATCTAATTTCTCTTTATATAAATGAGATATAAAATTATTTATTCAAAGTGGTTATTAAAATATTTTTGAACTTTGAATTAAATATATATATGTCCACCTATTTTAATATATATATATATATATATATATATATATATATATATATATATATATATAAAGAAGATATTAAAATAGGTAGACATAGAAATATTTTATTTATGGTCCATATTAATTTGTTTTTCTTATTAATATTATTTTAAATGCCACATATCAATTTCATAATATTAAATATCAATTCCATAATATTAAATATAGAAGGAATCAAAATTCCTTTTTTCTCTATATATAGGGAGAAAATTGATGTCAATTAGATTTAATTTAGATGGTTATGAGGAATGATTGTTATCTTTTCTACCCAAATTTAATTAATTTTATAGATTAGAAATTAATTTTTTATAATTTAGATTATTAAATTTTTATTAAATTTAAAGTTATTTTTACTATAATATCAATATTATTAATATATTTAAAATAATAAATATATACATGGTGATCAAAATAAATACAGTAGTAATGTTTTTTTTAGACTTTTTCTAATTCCATAAAATAAGATCCATCTCCAAGACATGTAATGGAATGAATGAGACCTGAATGCATGATGAAAAGAGAGACGACTTGAAGAACCCAATGAAGTTGACCAACCGGAAGGGAACGGCCAAAAGTCGACCACAACCTCTTTATTAGTCGTTCATCATCTATTATTCTGATCAGATTCTGAAAGAAATCAAAAATCAATCCCATTGCGGTGGCCACTCAGCTGATAGTCCGCAGAAAAAGAAAAAACATAGGTAGAACTAAAACCAATACAAAGGAAAACCTATACCTAAAATAAATTAAAAGCAAGTAAAAATAACGTAAGCAAAAAAAAATTTAATAATAAGGGTGGATTAAAATAAGATAGTTAATGTTATTTTTATGAAAATAGTTTGCGATCAAATGTGAGATAGAATCGCGAGTGAGCATTTTCGTATGCGACCGTTATTTCTCTTTGTGATTAAGCTAGAGCCGCAACTATTCAAGGGAGGTGGATCCGAGTTGAAGAAACCGCTGCTATTGGATGGAAGAGTTGCTATCTATTTGATCCAATTAGCCCAAGTAACCCCAAGCCTGAAGCGGTCCTTGCTGGCAGATTTAAGGAGCAAGACCTGCGCTGTGCTGGCAAGATGCATTTCTTGAGTAGCTGCCTCTCGCTGTCTCAAGATGGAATAGATACATTTTGTTTTATAGTTCAGGCTTTGAATGCCTAGAAAATAAATCAGCCTCAACCTAGTAGATTTGTTAATTTAGTGGAATGGAAGTTATTTTGTAAAATTTTCAGACCCCACTCAGTTTCAAGTTTCATTAAGACTAATCATAGTTTAATGCCCCAAAACCTAGTGTTATAACAGAAGCAATTTCTCAGCATATAAACAATTCTCAGAAATGAAACATGAGGATTCTGAACAGCATTAAATGCAGAAATAAATCATTCAATCAGCAACACATTAACTCAATTTTTTGGTCTAACATTGACCCTAGAAAAACCCACGAGGGTAAAACCAGTGAGAGAGGGGCTTTTTATGATTTCAGAGCTCACAGAAATTCTTTTGTTACAACAGAAATATTCACAGCAAAAATTTACAAAAACTTATCTCAGAAGATGAGTCAAATCTCCTCCAAAACAGTCCCAAATTCTGCTCCTTGATTTATGTGCAACAAATCTGTACCACAATATAATGTTGTACTGACTGTCTAGAAACTCGTGCCACAAATTCTGGGTTTATTTTACAAAATTTTCAACATTAAATGTGCCTCAATTTTTGTGCCAACTTTCCTAGAAATGCATGGACCTCCTCTGCTGTACGGTCTGTACTTTTCTCTGTTATACAACCTCTCCACAATCCGTACTATACATCCCTCTACTAGTTGTACCCTCTACTTTGATTTTCATGCTGTACCTTTGCCTTGGAATGCATGCCAATGCTCAAGAAACTTCCTCTCTTCTCTACTCGACTTCTCTCTCCTCTTTCTCTTCAAAACTCGTGAAGATTTAACTCAATGGGGGGCGCTTCCTTACCCTAACCTACTCAATGAGGGAAGTTGAAGAGTTTCTTAATCCAATGGTCAAGATTGAATTAGATGAGTGGCTGAGATGTAATGTCTATTCCAAGGCCAGGGGGGAGCGCCCCCCCCCCCCCCCCCCCCCCCCCCCCCCCCCCCCCCCCCCCCCCCCCCCCCNCCGCTCCCAAATCGCGCTCCGAAGGGGAGCATTCAGGGTGCACGCTCCCTGAACGCTCCCCTTCGGGAGCGTTTTTTAGGGAGCGTGATTCATCTTGAAAATATGTGCTCCCTAAGCGCTCCCAAGGGAAAAAAAACGCTCCCCGAAATGCTCCCTAAGCCAGCGTGCGTGAGGAGGAGGAAATTGGTCATTTTTATGGTTTTTTTTTGTTTTTTTGGAAAAATGACTCATGTGAAAGGTAGCCTAGGGTTAGCTAAGACTACTAAACACTCTTTCACTCCCATTTCTCTCATTTTATTTCTCATTTCATCCATTTCTTTGCTAAGAGGGTTTTGACTATTGAGAGGGTTCTTGCTAGTTCTTGAGGAGATTGAAGGGAAATTGAAGGCTACCATTTGTGAGAGCTTGAAAGGGAGATTGAAGGCTACCATAATCATATTCAAACACCATTGGAGAGCTAAAGAGGTAGGCTCTTGGTGCCCATTTTTCTTTCTTGGTTTTTTTTTTTTTTTAAATGCATGTGTTGTCAACTAGTTTCTTCTCCTACTCTTTCCCATTTCTCCTCCATCATTCTATTACAGGTAGCAACTTATTATCAAGGTCCAAGGTTCAACATTCATGATGTTGATGTCAATGTGGTGTGCCATTCTAGTTCCATTTTTTATTATAATGATGGTGGTGGGAGGTTCACGTCGAAATACCCATGATAGTGATGAAGAAATAGAAGTGGACAGCACATACTGAGGAGATCGGGAAGGAATGGAAGGGGATGGAGACAATAAAAATGACAGTGATCGTCAGGATCAACAAAAATCCAAAGACAGGTACACACCTCTGTGGAAGTATGCCACTAAGCTTAGTGGAAGGAAAGGGGGTGGAACAGGGAAATTTATATGCCACCATTGTCATAAAGACTACACAGGTTCCTATACCCATGTAAGAAAGCATCTATGTGGGCCTATGTGAGTATTGATTCCAAAGATAGACTTAAATACCAAAGGGAAGAGGCAGTAGCACAAAACAAAGCCAAAAGACCAAGGGGTGAACCTGAGAATGCAGAAAGAATGTTCAGTGGTTGAAGCACATTCCCCCATGCTAGTGCATTCTCGCCTTCGTCTTCACCTAGAACACTATCAGAATTCCTTGACCAAGGTTGTAGAGATGATGTGGACGCAAAAGTTTACAGGTTTCTATATGCATGTGGTATACCATTCAATGTTCTTCGCTCACCATATTGGCATGAAATGGTCCAAGCCATCAATGGTTCCCCTAAAGGTTATAGGAGCCTCGGGTATGACAAAGCTAGAACCGTGGGACTTGACAGGGAAAGAGCCAAAATCCAAGGTGCTCTAGGAAAATTTACAAATGACTGGAACCTAAATGGGGTATCATTTGTCTCTGATGGTTGGACAAATGCGAAAGGTAAGTTATTGATAAATATTCTTGTTCTGTCTAAGAGTGGTGCGATCTTCCTTTCAGCCCATGACTACCCAGATCGCTACAAAATAGGGATTAATATTGCAGATGCCTTGCTTAAAACCATTCAAGAGATTGGGCCCTACAATGTCATTCAAGTCATCACTGATAATGCTGCTAATTGTAAGGCAGCAGGATCAATCATTGAAGATAGGTACCCCAATATATTTTGGTCGAGGTGTTTGGTTCACACAATGAACCTTTTGATGCATGATATCATTAAAATGAAGGACCATGATTATAGATGGATTGGTGCTTTGTACAAGAGAGGGAAGAAGATAATAAGATTTATTACCATTAATCATAGCATGGCCCACTACATTTTTCGCAGACACTCCAAGTTGGAGTTACTAAAGATTGCAAAGACTAGATTTGCTAGCTATTATCTCACCTTCAGGCGTCTGTTGAACGCAAGTGAGGCATTGGCTAGTATGGCCTCGAGTGATTCGTGACAAGATCTAAAAGACAGGGCTATATCCGCATCTGAGAGAAGTGACTTTCAGGAGGTGGAGGACACAGTTCTTGATGGCCATTTTTGGCAACAGGTTCGGTATATTCTGCAGTTCACCAAACCCATTTACATTATGATTCGGTTTGCNGTACCCCAATATATTTTGGTCGAGGTGTTTGGTTCACACAATGAACCTTTTGATGCATGATATCATTAAAATGAAGGACCATGATTATAGATGGATTGGTGCTTTGTACAAGAGAGGGAAGAAGATAATAAGATTTATTACCATTAATCATAGCATGGCCCACTACATTTTTCGCAGACACTCCAAGTTGGAGTTACTAAAGATTGCAAAGACTAGATTTGCTAGCTATTATCTCACCTTCAGGCGTCTGTTGAACGCAAGTGAGGCATTGGCTAGTATGGCCTCGAGTGATTCGTGACAAGATCTAAAAGACAGGGCTATATCCGCATCTGAGAGAAGTGACTTTCAGGAGGTGGAGGACACAGTTCTTGATGGCCATTTTTGGCAACAGGTTCGGTATATTCTGCAGTTCACCAAACCCATTTACATTATGATTCGGTTTGCNGATACAGATCGACCAGTGATTGGAGAGGTGTATGAGCAGATGGACAACATGCTAGGCCAAATCAAAGACATTGTAGAATCGAAGGATGCGTTCTTGTATGATCATATCCATAACTTGTGGTCAAAAGGTGGGATAATTTAAATGTTCCACTCCATGCCCTAGCATATGCCCTTACCCCAAAATATTATTCTTCATCTTGGTTGGCCCAACCAGCACTCGGGGGTGGGGAAAGGAGAAAACCACACACAAATCGAGAGGTGCAAAATGAATATATGCTTGCATTGGACAAGTTGGTACCTGATGAAGAGGAGTGCGCTCAATTACGAAGCAAATTGAGAAAATACATCAATGAGCATGGAGTCTTTGGTAACTTGCATGCAATCAAAGATCAAGACAGGTTGGGTTCTATCAAATGGTGGAACATGGATGGCTCCCCTACCAAAACTTTGCATAAATTGGTGGTGAAGGTGCTTTCTCAAGTCGTTAACACCTGTTCTGCAGAGACATGTTGGAGCACCTATAGCTTCATCCACAATGTAAAGAGAAACAGCTAGAATGCGAACTGAGCAGAAAGTTTGGTTTATGTGCATTACAACTTGAGGTTGTTGTCGCATTACTGTGATGCAGATGGGAATTTTTTTTGTAAAACAGATATGAATTGTGATAACAATCCATAGGAGACTAATTTACAAGATGGAACCATTGTTTTAGAACGCTTGCAAGAGGAACTTTTGAGTGATCATGATGGCGATCATATTCCTAGAGGAGACATGCCACCCCCATCCACTACAACGGTTCCAGACTCATTAGTTTTACCTTTATCTGCGCAACATCCATTATCACGTGGGGGCCATTCAGCTGTTGGTCGTGTTCCACGATCACTTCCACCTGTTCCTCCTCTTATTCAAAGATCACGAGAGAAGAAACTAGAAGTTTCTCGTGGCAAGAGGAAAACTTACAGCATAGTACTTAGTACTTGCTAAATCTATTTTTTTGTTTCATGTTTAGAAATAGTCTCTAAAACTTAGTACTTTGTCTTGAGTCTTGAGTCTTGACTCTTTATTACGGCTTATTCTGTAAACAATGAAGTTATGAACTTATGAACTTAAGAACATCATATGACAATTTACCTTTCAAGTTAATGATTGATGTTATGATGCTTTTATGATTGATGTTATGATGCTTTAATGTTGAGTCCCACATATGTTTATGATTGATGTTATATGTGTAGTATGTAGTATGTACTAAATGGTTGATGCTTTAATGATCATCGATCCATCACTAATCAATTAATTAAATGATCTTATATCTATGTTTTCATGTTTTTTGTAATTGATTCAAAAAACGCTCCTGCTCCTAGAGATTTTTGAAAATCCGCGCCTCCCTCTCCCCCTCCCGCTTCCAACAGCCTTGGTCTATTCACTCAACCCCTTCACTTAAGTCATAAAGTCACTTTTAATTCATATCATATGAATTAAATGACTAGGGTCCACATTAGACATTTTCCCACCCCCTAGGCGCCTAGGTGATGAGAAACACTTGCCTAGGTACTTTTTAAATTATTTGTAACACTCCCTCTTATCGAGGAAGGTGTTGCTCACCACCCCAAGCTTATCTCTAAAAGGTGCAAACTTCTCTTTCCCCAAATCTTTTCGGAGTATGTTCGCAACTTGCTCACCTATGGATATATATTGTAGCTCAACTGCTCCTCTCTTAACATAATATTAGATGAAGTGATATTGAATCTCAATGTGCTTAAACCTGTCATGAAAAACTGGATTCCCAGAGAGTTTAATACAACTTTGATTGTCACAGTAAATCACAATCAGTCTCAACTGCACACCAAATAATCTCACTAACAACTTGCGATGTCAAATGCCCTCACAACTAGCTTGACTGGCAGCCATATACTCAGCCTCTGTAGAACTCAAAGCCACTGACTTCTGCTTTCGACTAAACCAAGACACCATTGCTGAGCCCAATCTGAAACAACCTGAAGTACTTTTTTTGTCACTGACACATCCTGCCCAATCTGAATCAGTATATCCCACCAATCGAACTCCATCCCCTCTCAAATATTCCAGGCCATAATCCGTTGTACCACAAAGATACCTGAGCACATGTTTTGCTGCCACCCAATGCACTCTTCTAGGCTCCATTTTAAACTGACTAAGAGTGTTGATAGCAAAACAAATATCTGGCCTGGCGTTGACCAAATACATCAATGAACCGATCAACTGACGATATAATGTGGGATCAACCAACTGTGACTCAGAAGCATTGAGCTTCTTCTAGTTGGTAATCATGGGTGTGGACATGGGCCTACATTCTTCCATCTGGAATCTCCTCAGAATGTCAAAAGCATACTTCCCCTGTCCTAGAAAGATGTGTCGAGGCTCCTGCCAAACCTCCAACCCCAAAAAATAATGCATCAGTCCAATATCTTTCATCTCGAACTCTAAAGAAAGTCTCTCCTCTGAAGTAATCAGTTTCTCAGCCTCTGGAATGAA
Organism: Picea engelmannii; assembly: GCA_009831015.1. NCBI lineage: Eukaryota > Viridiplantae > Streptophyta > Pinopsida > Pinales > Pinaceae > Picea > Picea engelmannii. The sequence goes on from ML794126.1 coordinate 498,265, forward strand.
AAGATCATCAACATATAGCAAGAGTATGAGAGGATCCTCTCCAACCACAATGAAGCATAGGTTGGGATCTGCCTCACTCTTCTCAAATCCCAACTGCTGCAAGTAGGAATCAATCCTAGAATACCAAACTCTCGAAGCTTGTTTCAACCCATAATGCCATATTAAGTCAACACACATGAGACTCTCTCCCATGAACCTCAAAGCCCAATGGTTGTTCAATGTACAGCTCCTCTTATATGAGACCATTCAAAAATGTGGTCTTCACATCCATCTGATGGATCTTCCAACCCATCTCTGCTGCAATAGAAATTACTGCCCTGATCAAGGTATATCTAGCAACCGGAGCGAAGGTCTCATCATAATTAACTCCCTCAACCTGTGAGAACCCTCGAGCTACAAAACGATCTTTGAACTTCTCAATGCTGCCATCTGCAACATATTTGATTTTATAAAGCCACCTAGAAATCACCATTGATTTCCCCTCAGGTCTAGGAACAACCTCCCAAACATCATTCTTCATGATGGAATTGTATTCTTCCATCATAGAATCTCTCCAAACCTGTCTGCCAACATCCTCCTCAAAAGTGGAAGGCTCAAAATCCCTGATGCTTCTCACCATCACAAGATAGGTGCAAAATCTCTAAGGAGGTTTACTCTCCCTCACAACCTACCTGGGATTCCCCACAGAACCTTGTGCCTCCTTCAGAGTGTCCTTAAGCCACTTGGGCTTCCTCCTCTATGAAGTACTATCCCATGGAGGGGACTCCTCCTGCTCAACCCCATCACCTGAAGACTGTAAACCTGAAGTAGAATCTGGAGCATAAGATCTTGAAATCTGAGGATCAATAACCTACGATCCTGACATTTGTGGCCATGTGCCCTGTGGACCAGTCGTCACCAAAACTGGTGGACCTGAACTCTGTGTCACTAAAGTCTGAAGCGGACTCACCTAAATCTGAGGTGATGACTACGCACCCTTCTCAGTCCCTCGAGACTTCCTAAAGGCTCTATCCTCCTCAAATCTCGCATCCCTCCTCACAAATGTCTTCCTCAAGGAAGGGATGTATATGCGGAAAGCCTTTGAAGTCTCTCTATACCCAACAAAAATCCTCTTTTCTATCGTGGTCTCTAGCTTTGTCCCCTTCTCAGAAGGGACATGTGAATATGTAAGGCACCCAAAAATCCTAAAGTGCCCAACCTCAGGATTCTTCCTAGAGAAATCCTCCTCGGGAGTCTTATCCCCCAGTGCTCTATCTGGACTCCTGTTCTACAGATAAATTGCACTGTAACATGCCTCATCCCAAAGAAAGAGTGGCAACCCTCGATCATGCCACATGGTTGTCGCAGCCCCAACTATGGCCATGTTCTTCCTCTCAACAACCCCATTCTATTGTGTGTTGTAAGGAACATTCAACTCCCTCTTGATGCCCTCTCCTGCACAGAAGTCATTAAACTCCTTGGAGGTATACTCACCCCCATTATCTGTCCTCAGTACTCTGATTTTTCGCCCAGTCTAGTTCTCCACAAGAGCTTTGAACTCTTCGAACCGATTGAAGACCTGTCCTTTGGTCTTCATGAAGAAAATCCAAGACTTCCAATAGAAGTCATCAATAAATATGACATAGTACAAACAACCACTCAATGATACAAAAGACATAGGACCACACATCATAATGAATCAGATCAAGTATACTTGTTGCTCTGTTGTCACTGCTAGGAAAATAAGTCTTGGTGTACTTTCCTAAAGCACACCCCTTGCACAACTCCTGGTGCTCTGTACTGAACTCTGGCACTCCAGTCACAATCTCCCTCGATATCCTTAGAGCCCCATGATCCAAATGGGCCATCCTCCTATGCCATAGCTCACAAAGATCATTGTTGTTGGTAGTATGATACAATGCTCTAGTTGGCTGAAACATGAGCTTGTACAGCTTCTCATGTCCAGTCCCAATCACTTTGGTCGAACTGATACTGTACCCCTTTGGAAATAGGAGCACCTGTCTATCATGGAACAACACCTCATACCCCCTCTCCTCAATAGTAAAAATTGAAATCAAGTTCTTCTTCAAGCCAAGAACATATAGAACATCTCTCAACAATCTCGGACGTTGAGACTCCCTCTGAAATGATATTGTCCCACTACCAACTACCTTGACCACCCAGTCATCTCCAAGCACTACATCAATATCACCAATCTATGTAAGATCTGTCAAATGCTCACGAACACCTGTCATATGGTGGGAGGCACCAGTATCAATATACCAAACAATGGAATGTGTGGCTCTAGTGGAAAGACACACCATTAAGGAAAACTCCTTATCGAACTTGGAGAAAAGCTCTTCCACCTTTGTTGAAGCTGCAACATGTTTCTTTCTATTATTACAACACTTCCCCGCATAGTGCCCAAACTTGTGACATGCAAAGCACTTGAATTTTTTCATGTCCTTCTTGCATTCACTCTTCGGCTTAATCCCTGCCTTAGGACCCTTTTTGAACTTCTTCTTGTTGTTAGCAGTAACAACCCCATTCTCCTCATCATTACCAGTAGATGAACTACCATGCACATACCCTCTCCGAGTTTCCTCCTGAACAAAGTCATCCGAAAGATGTTCAAAGTCATCCGAAAGATGTGCCCACTTGGAAAGATTCTCCCTTGCCACAATGCCCTCAACAAAAACAACCCATTGTTTGGTCACCCCATTCAATGTTGTCCTCACAAGTTCACTGTCAACAATGGCATCCCCAACAACACCAAGTTCATCTATCACTTGTGTCAACCTGGTAAGATATGTGACCACATTTTTAGCCTTGGTCATTCTAATGCTTTTCAGTTTTTCTTTCAAAATCATCTTTCCGTTCTCATTTGTACTTTGATAAAACTTCGTCAAGTACTCCAACATCTCATAAGCATTTGGCTTCCCTATCACATGAAGAATCAAATGGTTCTTGATGGCATCAAGGATGATTCTTTTAGCCTTGATACTCTTCTTAAGTATATGCTACCAGAAGTGTAGCATTTGTAGGTATTGTTACTGGGTTTGTTGTGGAGTTCTCAACAATGTCCCATAACTAACTCTCCTACAGAAGCAAAATCATTCTCTCCTTCCAAGCACCAAAATTTATTGGTCCATCAAGTCTGTCCTCAACTCTTAAACCTGTAGCCATTGACCCTTCTCGAGTGAAATAACAAATTCCAAATTTTTTTCCAGTGAATTAACTTTTGTCCTGCTCTCTGTATGGCTGATTTAATTCTGCATTCCTCTTCAAATCAACTCTGATACCATGTAAAATTTTTAGACCCCACCCATATTCAAGTCTCAATGCAAAAAATTTTGGTTATGACAGCAGCAATTTCTCAACATATAAACAATTCTTAGAAATGAAACATGAGGATTATGAACAACATTAAATGCAGAAATAAATCATTCTATCAACAACACACTAACTCAGAAATTATAGACACTGAGATTTTTGGTCTAACAATGACCCTGGAAAAACCCACAAGGGGAAAACTAGTGAGAGGGGATTTTTATTATTTCAGAGCTCAGAGAAATTCTTCTGTTACAACAGAAATATTCACAGCAAAAATTTACACAAACTTATCTCAGAAGATGAGCCAAATCTCCTCCTGAACAGTCCCAAATTCTGCTCCTCGATTTCTGTGTAAGAAATTTGTACCACAGTACGACTTTCACAACCAAGGCTACGGGGAAGCACCCCCCCCTCGAACCTGCTCCCGAAGCGCGCTTCAAAGGGAAGCATTCAGGGAGCACACACCTAAGTGCACCCCCTGAACGCTCCCCTTCGAAATTGTTTTTCGGGAGCGTGCTCCCTCTTCGAAAAATGTGCTCCCTGGTTTTTAAAGGAGTCCTCAAGGAGCGTTCTCTCCTAAAGAAAAAAATGCTCCCTGAAAACGCTCCAACAGGCCTGCGCGCATGACGAGGTTATTGAGAGTTTTTTTTTTT
>ML794126.1:502678-515771 GCA_009831015.1 Picea engelmannii
AAATGTAGTCTAGGGTTAGGTAAGAGGTTAAAACACTCATTCACTCCCTTTTCTCTCATTTTATTTCTCATTTCATTCATTTCACTCATCTTTTCTAAGAGGGTTTTGAGAGGGTTCTTGCTAGTTCTTGAGGAGATTGAAGGGATATTGGAAGGCTCCCATAGGGACATTGGAGAGCTTGGAAGAGAGATTGAACTTTGAAGGCTACCATTTGTGAGAGATTGGAAGGGATATTGAAGGCTACCATAGTAATATTCAACCACCGTTGGAGAGCTAAAGAGGTAGGCTCTTAAGCCCATTTTTTTTTTTTTTTTTTTTTAATGCATGTGTTGTAAACTAGTATATTATGCTATGTTGAATATTTGAATAATTTCTTCTACTACTCTTTCCCATTTCTCATCCATCATTCTATTGCAGGTAGCAGCTTATTATCAAGGGCTAAGGCTCAACATTCATGATGTTGATGTCAATGTGGTACGCCATTTTGGTTCCATTTTTTATTATAATGATGGTGGTGGGAAGTTCACGTCAAAATACCCATGATAGTGATGAAGAAATAGAAGTGGACAACACATACCAAGGAGAGGAGGAAGGAATGGGAGGGGATGAAGACAATGAAAATGATGGTGATGGTCATGATCCCCAAAAATCTAAAGAGAGGTACACACCTCTATGGAAGTATGTCATAAGGCTTAGTGAAGGGAAAGGGGGTGGAACAGGGAAATTTATATGCCACCATTGTCATACAGAATACACAAGTTCCTATACTCGTGTCGGAAAGCATCTATGTGGGTCTATGTACTGAGATGAAGGTAAGAATATACGAATCAAAGCCTGTGTGAGTATCGATTCCAAAGATAGACTCAAATACCAAAGGGAAGAGGAGGTAGCACAAAACAAAGCCAAAAAACCAAAGGTTGAACATGAGAATGCACGAAGAATGTTCATTGGTCGAAGCGCATCCCCCCGTGGTAGTGCATCCTCGCCTTCATCTTCACCTAGAACACTATCAGAATTCCTTGACCAAGGTTGTAGAGATGATGTGGATGCAAAAGTTTACATGTTTATCTATGCATGTGGTGTACCATTCAATATTCTTAGCTAACCATATTGGCATGAAATGGTCCAAGCCATCAATGGTGCCTCTAAAGGTTATAGGATCCCTGGGTATGACAAAGCTAGAACCTTGGGACTTGACAGGGAAAGAGCTAAAATCCAAGGTGCTCTAGGAAAATTTGCAAATGACTGGAACCTACATGGGGTATCAATTGTATCTGATGGTTGGACAAATGTGAAAGGCAAGCCATTGATAAATATTCTTGCTGTGTCTTCTACTGGTGCGATCTTCCTTTAATCTCATGACTACTCAGATCGATACAAAACATGGATTAATATTGCAAATGCCTTTCTTAAAACCATTCAAGAGATTGGGCCCTACAATGTCATTCAATTCATCACCGATAATGCTGCTAATTGTAAGGAAGCAGGAGCAATCATTGAAGATAGGTACCCCAATATATTTTGGTCGGGGTGTTTGGTTCACACGATGAACCTTTTGATGCATGATATCATTAAAATGAAGGACCATGATTATAGATGGATTGGTGATTTGTACAAGAGAGGGAAGAAGATGATAAGATGTATTATCAATCATAGCATGACCCACTACATTTTTTGCAGTCACTCAAAGTTGGAGTTACTAAAGACTGCAAAGACCAGATTTGCTAACTATTATCTCACCTTCAAGCACTTGTTGAAGGTAAGAGAGGCATCGGCTAGGATGGCCTCGAGTGATTCATGGAAGGATCTAAAATACAGGGCTACATCCGTATCTAAGAGAAGTGACTTTCAGGAGGTGGAGGAAACAGCTCTTGATGGCCATTTTTGGCAACAGGTTCAGTATATTCTGCAGTTCACCAAACCCATTCACATTATGATTCAGTTTGGAGATACAGATCAGACGGTGATTGGAGGGGTGTATAAGCAGATGGACAATATTCTAGGACAAATCGAAGACAGTGTTCAGCCGAAGGATGCGATCTTGTATGATCATATCCATAAACTTTTGGTCAAAAGGTGGGATAATTTTAATGTTCCACTCCATTTCTTGGCATATGTCCTTACCCCAAAATATTATTCTTCATCATGGTTGGCCCAACCAACACCCGGGGGTGGGGAAAGGAGAAAACCACACACATATCAAGAGGTACAAAATGGACATATGCTTGTATTGGACAAGTTGGTACCTGATGAAGAGGAGTGTGCTCAAGTACAAAGCGAATTGAGCAAATACATCAGTGAGCATGGAATCTTTGGTAACTTGCATGCAACCAAAGATCGAGAAAGGTTAGGTGCTATCTGTTGATGATTGTAGCTATGTGAGACACTCTTCAGCTTACAAACCTGTGAGATGTGGATCATTGCAACTATGTGAAACATTCTCTAGCTTACAAACATGAGAGAAAGCCCCTGAGAAGGGTGTGTGGTTCTTATCTTAGAGAGAGCTGGAACGTAGAGATGGCCTCCTCCATACAGAGAGTTGAGAAGAACTCTAGATTAACACAGTGAGAAAAGTGATCTACAGAGTTGGATATGCTTGTAGCTGAGCACAAGGTAAACGTGTGAAATCCCAAAGTGTTGGGTGCATCGTCATTAGAACAGAAATAAAGATGATGTATTAGCCTCCTTTGAGCAGAAGAGTTGATGAGAAAATCCAGATGACTCTCCTGTGTAATGCAGTGGGAAAGAAGATCTGTTGGGTGGACGTGCCTGTGGACGAGCACATGTGAACATAATCCTAGTGGTCAAGCACTAGTGAAGAAGTGGTTCTTCTGTGTAATGCAATGAGCCAGAGATATGGACATCCCTATGGATGTGCCCCTAGTGGATGAGCACCAGTGGGTGTATGAGATCCCTTGCTATATTGTTCAAGAGTCAGACCTGCCTATAACCCTAATTGTAATGTAAAGGGTACAGGTCGGCCCCACCTTAATGTGACTGGTAATTAATCTAAAAGTTAATTAATATGGTTAATATTAATTATATTATAAGCTAGTGAGGACAGCCCTGTTGTGTCAATAGACACTTCTGTTGACAAGTTCAGTCTAGTATAAGTAAAGGTAAATTCCCCATTGAGGAATCATATCTTTTAGGTGATTTTGGAAATTTCAGCAAGTACACCTTCTTGGGAAAAGTGCACATCTCCCTTGGGCGCTAGTCTTCTAGGGTTTGATCACCCTTCTAAGTTTTATAACAACAACAATTTCTCAACATATAAACAATTCTTAGAAATGAAACATGAGGATTATGAACAACATTAAATGCAGAAATAAATCATTCTATCAACAACACACTAACTCAAAAATTATAGACACCGAGATTTTTGGTCTAACATTGACCCTGGAAAAACCCACAAGGAGAAAACTAGTGAGAGGGGATTTTTATTATTTTAGAGCTCAGAGAAATTCTTCTGTTACAACAGAAATATTCGCAGCAAAAATTTACACGAACTTATCTCAAAAGATGAGCCAAATCTCCTCTTGAACAGTCCCAAATTCTGCTCCTCGATTTCTGTGTAAGAAATTTGTACCACAGTACGGCTTTCACAACCAAGGCTATGGGGAAGCACCCCCCCCTCGAACCCGCTCCTGAAGCGCACTTCGAAGGGGAGCATTCAGGGAGCACGCTCCTGAGTGCACACCCTGAACGCTCCCCTTCGGAATTGTTTTTCGGGAGCGCGCTCCCTCTTCGAAAAATGTGCTCCCTGGTTTTTAAAGGAGCGCTCAGGGAGTGTTCTCTCCTAAAGAAAAAAACGCTCCCTGAAAACGCTCCAACAGGCCTGCCCGCGTGACGAGGTTATTGACAGTTTTTTTTTTGTTTTTTGAGAGAAATGAAGCAAGGGAAATGTAGTCTAGGGTTAGGTAAGAGGTTAAAACACTCATTCACTCCCTTTTCTCTCATTTTATTTCTCATTTCATTCATTTCACTCATCTTTTCTAAGAGGGTTTTGAGAGAGTTCTTGCTAGTTCTTGAGAAGATTGAAGGGAGATTGAAGAGCTTGGAAGGAATATTGAAAGGCTCCCATAGGGACATTAGAGAGCTTGGAGGAGGGATTTGTCCAAGAGGGTGCTCAAACCCTAGAAAACTAGCACCCAAGGGAGATGTTGTTATAAAACTTAGAACATGTTTCTTTTTTTGTTTCTTGTTTAGAAGTAGTCTCTAAAACTTAGTACTTTGTCTTGATTCTTGAGTCTTGACTCTTGACTCTTTATTATGGCTTATTCTGTAAACAATGAAGTTATGAACTTATGAACTTAAGAACATTATATGACAATATACCTTTGAAGTTGTAACTTTAAAGTTTAAAATTTGAATTTTGAAGTTTTGAAGTTTGAAGTTTGAACTATGGACTAGAATTCTGAATCTTACAAGTTACAACTCTTTGGTAATGAATATGATCATTGATGCTCTAGAGTCTAGAGTCTAGAGACTAGACTATTTCATTTTGTGGTTGATGTTGGCTTTTACAATCTATTGATGACAAATGTTTATGATTGATGTTATATGTGTAGTATATGGTTGATGCTTTAATGATCATCACTAATCAATTATTTAAATGATCTTATATCTATGTTTTCATGTTTTTTGCAATTGATTCAACATTCTACATGTTTTTTTATATATATATGCATCAATATATATATATATATATATATATATATATATATATATATATATATATATATATATATATATATATATATATATATATATATGTATTCTATAAAAAACTCTCTTGCTCCCAGAAATTTTTGAAAATCGACACTCCAGCTCTCGCTCCCTGCTCCCAATAGCCTTGGTCACAGCATTTAATGTTGTACGGGCTGTCTATAAACTTGTGCCACAAATTCAGGGTTTACTGTATGGAATTTCCGGCATTAAATGTGCCTCGATTTTTGTGCCAACTTGCCTCGAAATGCATGTACCTCCTCTGTTGTATGGACTATATTTTTCTCTGTTGTATGGACTATACTTTTCTTTGTTGTATGGGCTCTCCAAAATCCGTATTGTATGGCCCTTTGTTGGCTATACCCTCTTCCTCGATTTACATGTTGTACCTTTTCCCTGGAATGTGTGCCAATGCTCATCAAACTTCCTCTCTTCTACTGATCGACTTCTCTCTCTCCTCTTGCTCTTCAAAACTCATGAAGAATTAATGCAATGGGGGGCACCTCCTTACCGTAACCGACTCAATGAGGGAAGTTGAAGGGTTTCTTAATCCAATGGTCAAGATTGAATTAGATGACTGGCTGAGATGTAATGTCTATTCACTCGCCCCCTTCACTTAAGTCATAATGTCACTTTTAACTCATATCACATGAATAAATGACTAGAGTCCACATTAGACATTTTCCCACCCCCTAGGCGCCTAGGTGATGAGAAACACTTGCCTAGGTACTTTTTTAATTATTTTAACATATTCATCACATGGATCTCTCTCATCTCTGGAGGCAAGAATAATAACCTTCATTTTGGCTAAACGAGCATTCATCTGAGATTTGGATGGTTGAGTTGTGGTCTCTTTTGTTGTAGGTTGAGGTTATTTTGTTTTAATTTTAACCATTATTTTATAGGATCCAAGAGAATGTATATATTCCTAGGGTTTTTAGATTTCAATCTAGAGAAAGAAATTTCAGTATCCCCAATGTGGGTGAGATTGCCTCATCTTCCTCTTATCTTTTGGGATGATAGCACTCTTAGAGATATTGGGAATGAATTGGGTAGATACATTGACCAAGCATTGTTAAAAGAAAATGTATACTCTTATGTGAGAATATGTGTGCCGGTGGATCTAGAGAAGCGACTTGAGACGCCCTGCAAATCAATATAGATGGATGGAGCCACCAACACATCTTATATATTATGAACAGATTCTTTTCAAGTGTCATATTTGTTATGAATATGGGTACTTTGCCAAAAGTTGTTCAAAAGATCAAGAGGAGCAGCCCTCCTCACAACAAAAGAGAAGAATTGAATCAAATTTCTAAATGGTCACAAACAAGCACAGAAAACCTCAGCGTAAAGGGTTCTAATAGCCAAAGAAAACCCAAGGAGAGTTTGAATCAGTTCAAATTCCTTGGGAATTTAGATTCAGAAGACATGACAAAGGATCTTGAAGTGGAAGAATTTGTTCCCACTTCAGGATAAGCACATCTTGATAATACCATAGATCCATCCCAAAGCTGAGACTAATGCTCTAATTGAAAAGGAAGCAAAGGATGAAAAAAAAGAAGAAGAGAATGCACAAGAATCATAGGAGAAAGAAGAGGATGTAGAAGTAAAGAAGATTGTCCTGGAGTCAGTGAAGTGGACCAAATCCTTCACTGAAACCCTAAAGTCGACTTCAATCCCTTCCACTCCACTCGCAAAGAGAATAAAATATAATCGAGAGCAAAGGACTTACAAGGCTGAAAAATATATCGTCTTGGAACATCAAGCACAATCGAAGTAAGAGAAAGATTACAATTGCCAAAAGATATTCTTCATTTTGTTTTTGTATTTTCTTTTATAATCTATATGTAAAAATCTATTCTTGTAATTAGTGATTTAGCAAGAAGAGATTCTTGAAGAAAACTCTCCTCAAATTTTCTCTTTAAAGAGAGTAGAAAAATCTGAAAAATAAGAGTACCCAAAACAAGAAAGTGGAAAGGCTAAAACAAAAAAAACAAAAACCAAACAAAAAGAGAGGGCCAAAAAGATTAACCATAAAATAAAAGACTTTAAAACTAATAATAATAGAAGATTCAAAGAAAAAACTAGGAAAAATAAAACTAAATAAAAGAGACTTATGGCTCAATACAAAAGAAAGACCAAACAAAAAGAGAGGGCCAAAAAGATTAACCATAAAAAGGACTTTAAAAATAATAATAATAGAAGATTCAAAGAAAAAACTAGGAAAAAGAAAACTAGATAAAAGAGACTTATGGCTCAATACAAAAGGCAAAAGTTAAAGAGACATAATAAAATAATCAAAAGTTAAAGTAAACAAAGAAATCCATAAAGGAAGGTAAAGCAATAAAAAGAATAAAAATGAGATATCATTGGCACTCAAAGTTAAAAGAAATAAACTGAATAAAAATGAGATATCATTGACATTCAAAGTTAGGAGTTAGGAAAGAGTAAAAATAAATAAAAATTAACAAAGGTAAGAGTAAACAGAAAACCTATTTTATTTACCGTGTTTTCATTAGGTGGATAAGAGGGAACTAGTTTCCATTGATATCCAAACCCTTGTCATTATTTATGTTGTTGGGGTGTTTGATAATTTTTATGGTTTTTCTAATACAATGCTTGAAATAGTGATCTTCTTTAACTAGGATCTTGGTGTGTACTAAGCATACTTGATTCCTAATAGTAAAGGAGTGCTTTGTAAGGGCTCAAGTACGGGTACGCTCATTCCTCACACTATGATCCTTAATCCTTACCTAAAAAGAATAATCACTTTCACCAATGTAACATTTTTCATAGGAGCATTCAACCTTCTAAACCCCTTTGTACCGATGATGGTCAAAACTATCTTTCGCAGATCTCATTACCTTGGAAACAATGTCAGTGACCCCTTGAATGAAAGGTAAATAAACTATATTACCGGAGTTATGGTTGTTTATGGATCAAGCTTTAATTCCTTCCCTCTCCATGGCTCTTCTCATTGCATTCTAAATATCCTTATTTGAGGTTTGCCCGAGCCAAATTGATTCCCCTAATGAGGGGACACCTTGACTGATTGAATCCTAAGGGACCACATTTGATGGAACCAAGCCAGGTGTGGCATACTACGTTTCAATCCCGTTGCCTTACCCTGGGATTTAAAACCCCCTCTCTAACGAGGATGAGGGGAATGCATCAACTTCACATTGTAGAGAGGCCCGTTCTTTCACTACACTCAGGTATAACCTTTCATTTTTCCCCTTGGGTATGTCAAGAGAAAAAGACAGAAAAAGCTAAGAGATGCCTTTCTTTTCTTTATTGAATAGGGGCAGGCAAACCAGGTAGGCGAATTAGTCAGATTAGGCATGTGAGAGCGATTGGGCGATCCCTCGTATTTCTCTGTGTGTTCGGGATGGGAAACATTATCGATTATTGTGTATGTTAGTATCCTTATTTCACATGAAGATAGTTCTTTATGTGGGTCTTCTTCTTGTAAACTTCATGGTCGAGGTACCCATCACGCTTCCTAATGAGCAACATGTCCAAAAGGGGGATGCTCCCATTCTCTTCTAGTTCTATGGTGAACTTAATGTCCTCTGAGAGATCATTAAGGTACTAGAACAATTTACTAGGTTCTTCTCTTCCATGGGGCCATATCACATTAATGTCATCCACATTTTTTTGGACAGTTGGTTGTCATTGATGTCAACCCTTGGAGAAGTCTGGAATCCCTAGAGATGTGGTTGAGATTAATGGTGAGTTAGTTGTCTTTAAGAGAGAGGTCGAGATCAGCAGATGTGATAGGTGCATTGGATGAAGTCTACATGAAGCCCCAAAAGTGTGGTTATGAGACCCAAAGTTGGTTGAGAAATATGGACATGAAGGGCAGTGTAAATGCAAGTAAGATACGCATAGATGGATAGTACTCGTCATGTGATTTCCTGTGATAGGTGGTACGCCACGTAGTTCCTCATAGTTGAGGAGTTATGGCCTTGTGAAGTTGGAATCTCTAAAGAATGGTCAAGAAGCCCCTAAGTGGTTACAAGTCAATGAATGAATGCGTAAAGTGGTTGTAACAAGAAAGTCAAGAAGCCCTAAGAATAAGGAAAGAGGTCACCTATCAAAAGTATAAATACACCGCAAGCAGTCTCTCATAAGGACACACACTTACATTGAATATCTATCTTGTAAATGTTATGGTCTAATATTTTGGTCTATTGGTGAATCTGACGGTGAATATGAGGTAGAGGAGAAAGTGTAAAAAAGAGCAAAAGTTTCGGAGCTGCAGAGTGCTAGGGTTTTTCTGTAACCCTAATTGAGCACGCCCTCGTGTGTCGTCTTGAAAGTTTCCCACGAGGCACCCCCGCGAGTTTCCTAAGGCACATCACGCGAGGCCCTGCATGACAAGGAGTCTTAGTCCTGCGAGGCTAAGGAAAATTTGGGGGAAATGTTGGTACCAGGACGCTGAAGGTTGTGGAAGAGTTACAGGTCAATATTACAATACAACAGGTTAGCTACATGTTATAGGTATGCTTATGTGAGTATTTTTTATACTTGGTTATGGTATGGTACATGCTTAAGTCATAGTGGTGATGATACATGGTATGGTACACTTTGGTGATGATATGATACTGTGTTAGAAGTATACTCTTGGTTATCTTGATATCTGGTTTGGTACATGTCATGGGTATGGTAGTATAAGTATGAGGTACATCTTGTGGTACATGGCGTATGGGATGGTTGAGTTGGTATTTGGTTGAGGTACATCACTGATAGTACTTTCTTGGTATATCTTGTGGTACATGGTGTATGGGATGACTGATATGGTATATGGATGAGATACATGGTATGGTACATGGTTGATGTGCATGGTTGGAACATGGTATGGTAGAGGTGTTGATACATATTGTTGATGTACATGGTTGATGGTTGAGGTACATGGTACAAGTACAGGTGTTTGTGCATGATAGATGCACTTGTTGTGGAACAGGTTGTGGTACATGGTTGATGCTTGGTATGGCACATGTTGATGATTGGGTACATGCTTCGGTACATGGTTGAGACACATATCTTGTGATGGTATGTTGGTGATCTTGGTACATGTTTGGTAGAGACATGTGTTGGTGATGTTGGACATCTGGTTGAGAGGTGTCCTTGGTATATGCTCCATGTGAGAGGATTTGGTTGAGTATCAGTGACAGTGACAGTTGGACTTGTTGATGTGACAGGTTGGATACAGTGACATGTTGATGTGACAGGTTTGATACAGTGACAAGTTGACAGGTTACAAGTTGATGTGGCAGTGGCAGTGATTGCGGTAGTGACAGTTGGTCTGCATTTATATTTTAGGGCAATAGGATAGGGCAAGGAAAGAGGGTTGTAGCCTCCTTCCAATTCGTTCTGGAAAACACAGGGAGTTGGATATTCCTTTAGGTTGGAGCTTGAGAATGGGGGTTGTAGTCTCCTTCTGGTTGGAGCTGGAGAATTTAGGGAGTTGTAGCTTTCTTCAGGTTGGAGCATGAGAGTAGGGGGTTGGAGCCTCCTTCTAGTTGTAACTAGAGAATTTGCAAGTTGGTGCTTCCTATGAATGAATTCTTGATATATATAAGAAAACATTAGTGGTATTCTCCCATTTGGGTTTCCACGTAAATATTGGTGTACTGTGTATTTGATGTGAGGTTATTGATGTGATATTGATTATGATTATATGCTCATGATATATTAAATGCAAAATCATAGATGATACATTGATGATAAACTGTTGAATACTATCGATAAAGTTGAAGAATATATTTTGTAGTTAAAAGTGGTATAAGAGCTCATAATGATTCACCCCCCCTCTCAGTATTACAACACATTTCTCTTCCATATGGTTCGCTTCATAAGGAACCATATGCTAAATTGAAAGCATGTGGAAATTGAAAATTGTATCCATTTCATTGAAAATTGTAATTACGAAACAACAAGATTATTGGAAACTGAATGACATTTCTATTGTTTTGGTTGAGTGAGTGATATGATTGAAATGGATAAAAAATGAAGAAATGAATAGAAATAGAATTTGAAGAATGGATCTTTTATAAAAAAAAGAAAAATTTGATTTCAATGACAATATAATCCATTCATTTCAACACCAATTCAATATTTGCTATGTGTGAAATATACCTAAAATCAATTAAGTAGTTTCATTGATTTAAACAATGATATAATGCAAATCATAAGGTGCATTGATTTCAATAATGATACACTAAAAATGATTCAATGCATTAATTTCAAAACAATACAAAATATTGCTTCACTTACTTCAGAGTGATTTCTCTATTAGTATCTGTAGTGTAGATTGTTATTGTTCATTATGTTTTTTATTATAATGTTAAAATATATGGAATACATTGATAGAGGCAACACACTAAAATTAAAAGCATGCAATAGGAGAAACATATGAAGTTTATTAGAAAAATAAACTTTTAATATTGAAAAGATAAACTACAATCTCTAGGTTTGAATGATATTTGATTTCAACTTCCTTCTCATCTAATCATATGGAAAGATGAGAAAGCTAATGTGTGGCTAAGAAAAGACGGAGAAGATAAATTGAGAGTGACCAATGTGAAATACATCTCTTATTTATTATATGCATCCTATTACTTTCTTCAATATTCACATTTTTCATTACTTAACATTGTTATTTTATTACTATTCACCTTATTTCCCATGAAACTTTTGAAGTGGCCTTCTTGATATCACTCTCCATATTATAGATGATTCTATCTAAATTTTGAAGCATCAAATTCTTTAAAACATATATATGTAAGTAATAATGATCATCTACAATTTTGAAGTTGTCAACCACAACTTCATCCAATGTAGATTTGTTTTAACTCTGGATCTACCATACACCGAGAAGGATCAAATCCCTCACAGTGTAGCCTTCCTCAAGTTTTCACAATATAAAAAAAATTCACCTAGAAAGATCCAATCTCTCTAAACACTAGTTTATAGATATACCCTTCAACATATCTATACACAAATCCGATCAAATTCGATCTCTCTAGACACTAGTTTAAGATAGATCTACACTAATTTATAGATATACCCTTAAACATATCTCTAATTCTCTTCTATGATTTATAAATATACCTTTAGGATTTGCATGTCATGTAAAAAAATTAAGGAGCACACCAAATATCAAGAGGAATTTCTAGATCAAGACCATAATAATTCAAGTATGGATTGAAGTCTACACTAACTTTATTCCTCAAATAAACTAGAATAATACCAATGGCTTTACCACTCACTAATAACTACCAAGAATGTAGACACCAACAAAGCTACCAATTAATAGAACATCAACACTAAAAGTTACCAAAATGAACAACAAAACATTACCCTCAAATCCAAACCCCTAACTTAAGGCATGAATCGAGTCACTCTTAGATAGGAAGGTGGTGTATGTAATTCACAAGAAGAAATTACTCTCAAATCAAATCCAATCCACCCTAACTAAGGTACGAAGGTAGTACTCTCAAATCCAACCTCCCTATTTAAGGTAGGAAGGTAGTATATATAGATTTGCATGTCTCTTCATTTCTCATCTACCCTCCCTAATATAAAGGTAGTATATATACAGTATATATACATTTGCGTGTCTCTTAGGTAGTATGTATACATTTGTATGTCTCTTCATTTTTCATATATAGCAATCACACATGGGCTTAAACTAAGCAGCCAAGGCTTTATTATCTCTTTGTGTTCCACCCATAAGCTCACATAGGATGCTGGGAGCATTGAGATAAGTGCTTGATTGGGTATGCCCAAGAGATGATGAGCTTAGACAATGCACATGAAAGAATGGGAAGAAAGGATGGGATAATGATGCAAATGAAGTCATTAGTGGAGAGAGCGAGATGATGAGCGTAGACATGCACATGAAAGAATGGGAAGAAAGGATGGGATAATGATGCTAATGAAGTCATTAGTGCAGAGAGCCGTGAACTTGGGAAGAAAGGATGTGTCACGTGCCATAGTATATGTAAGGTCATGCATGGAACGTCGAATTGTTGCAACAAGGTGGTGGTTGAGTAGGTTAGAACAAGGTGGCAGTTGAGTGGAGTAGAATTTCGAATGTTGACAGCCTTATAAAATTGATGAATAAGAGCGATATTGGGTTGGTTCTCATTGTGAGAGAAATATATTTGATGGGAATCAAATTGGCATTAAAAAAAGGTTTCAACATAGTTTCAGAAGATCAAAACTATACCGAGAGGAGAATCGAGAAAAGAGTGTTAAGAGCGTTGCCACTTATAAGAGAGCACACAGATGTCGAGGATATAGAATCGAGAACATCGTTGTTTCTGATAAATTGTGAAGGACAGAGAAATGCAGA
>ML794126.1:528949-631151 GCA_009831015.1 Picea engelmannii
CTGCAAGGAGTAAAGAAAGATGTCGTTACAATGGTGACTGTTATCGCGGCTTGCACGCAGTTGACAGCCCTCCAACGTTTTCCACGCGTAGACACAGGAATGTCGCACGAATCTTTCTACGAGCAGTTCGCACCCCACGGCTGTGGAAATTTTTGAAAAATTTTATGCGTGTCCGCACCCCACGTTCACTCCGGCTGCGGGAATTTTTTTAAAAAATTCTATGCGTGTCCGCACCCCACGTTAACTCCAGCAGCGGGAATTTTAAAAAAAAATTATGCGTGAAGGACGAGTTGTATTCCCCCGCACCCTTGCAGAGGGGAGACCTGCGAACGTCTCCAATGTTCGCACCTCACTCCCGCGGCTCTCACTCCCGTGACTGCTCTTTCCTTTTCGATAGGAAATACTCGATCCGATCTGGGCGCACTCTCTCTCAGCGCTCTGATACCATGAAAGAATATGCAGAGCAGAAAGAATCGAAATATACACAGCAGAGAGTGAAAGGGCTTGATCGCAGCCGTCTAACTATTCACACGAATGTATATGTTTTACAATGGTTTACAGTCATGCGTAAAAGCATGTAAACTCAGCTAAAGCGGAGTCGATAACAGAATAAAGCTTAAAAGCAGAAAAGCCATAAAACTTGCATGTATAGTGAGTAATTACTATTTCTAACACTTGGAACCTTTCTTAAGAAGTCTGATGCAGTGGTCATATCCATTGAAGAGTATAAGGACTTGACACAACTATCGGTACATGAGATGTTGGGATCCTTGCTATCCCATGAATCCATAATGAATAGATATGATGACTCTTGGAAAATGCATTCATATCTTAGGTTTTTATCTCGAAAAGCAGAGGAGGATCAAGGTCAAGAAGCAAGGACATGAGCAACATAAGTTACAACCAAAGAGATAGCTCATAACAAGAAAGGAGAGCAGATCTAAATCATCTTAGCTTAAGGGGGAGCAACAACAGAAGCTCACAGATGTAGGACAAATCCAAAGTTTAGTGTTTTTATTGTAATAATCTTGATCATTATGTATATGAGTGTAAGAAGAAAAATGATGACCTTAGCAGACAAGATGCAAACTATTCTAACACATCTGAGAACTATGAAGAATCATTTTTTTTACTTGTAATGCCATTCGAGAGATTTCTAATGATATTTGGGTTTTAGATAGTGGGCGTAGCAATCATATGATAGAAGACAAAACATTAATTGTGGATGGTTTAGTAAGGACTTAGGTCAAGCTAGGGTCAAACAATATTCTAAAAGTTACGTGAAAAGCAATGGTCAACATCCGGACCAAACAAGGTAAAAAAATGACACATGTGAGATGTGTATTATGCTCTAGGTTTGAAGCATAATCTTATTAATGTTGGCCAACTTACTCAAAAAGGGTATTGATGTAATCTTTAAGGGCAATGGTTATTTCATATATGATAAAACACCTAGTAAGATGTTGATTGCTAGGGTGAAGATGACAAAGAATAGAATGTCTCTTCTTTCCATGAATTATGAGAGATAGGATGTCTCATTTTCTCAAAAGGAAACATGTTTGGATGATTTTTTGTTGTGGAATTTCAGCTTTTGTCATCTACATTTTGTTGCTTTAAAACTATTGCAAAAGAAAAATATGGTTGAAGGTTTTCCTCCCATTCAAGAGCCAACTAGTTCATGTGAGAGTTGCATTATGCCAAAGCAACATAACGACATTTCTCCAAGAGGGGTGCCTTATAGAGTGATCCAGGAGGCTCCCAAGGCTCAGAAAATGCTCAAAAATAAAAGTTGCTCAGAATTGGATGAAACCAATTCCATTGTGACCAGCTCGTCGCGCTGATTCCGATAGTATATTTACTTTCTCAAACGGACATTGTATGTGAGAGTTATCCTACCCTGACCGTTTACTCAAACAGCGAAAAAGTCAAAGGACTGGCAAAAAGTCAATGCTGACGTCAGCATGACAATAGCATGACATCACCAACGACACCTCATGATGCAAACTTGGACCAATGGCAGTGTGACAAGTGGCAACAGTTGACTAGGCAGATGTGGATGGAAGATCCAATCAGAGTTGGACATGTGGCAAAGTTTGGTCAAATATGGTGGTGCCATGTGGCCCAGGCATGGGCAACCATGTGGCACCCAATCAACAATTCGTATGGAAAGTTTAAAAATGTTTGGGGGTCCATGGGTTTTGAACCCACGACCACCCACCATAGTCCAAGCCTTGGGAAACAACCAAACACCAACGCGCCACACGAGTCATATTATATGCAATGTATATATATATTGTAAAGTTTGGGAGGGCGCAAAAAGGAGGGGGCTGGGGCTAAGCCCTAGCCCGTGGTCTATTGTATCACAACATATGACCAGGGGGCGCGACACATGGCATAACCGCCACCCATCAAACCACAAGCGCACGAATTGTTTAGCCCTTGGATTTCAGGTGGAATCCACGTAACCAGGGGTTTATCCCCATAAATGCACGTGGCGGGGGTCTATCCAATTGACCATTGGTCCCATGAAACGTGCACAGGAACCAAGAGCTTGGAGCCTATTCAAGGCCACCGCACAGCCAAAGGGGTTGGCGCTTGGCGATATGAGATTGCATGTGACCACTATTTGAGGACGCACGCCATTATTTGAGGGCTTAACCATATAATATGGTTTAAAAATGGGTTTTTAAGCCTGTTTTTGTAATTTTTTAATTAATTGCCTGATATTATGACCATAAAGTGGTTTTTTTAGGATTTTGAGGCCATTTGAAGGGGGATTTGATCCCAAAAAGAGGCCAGATCTTGAGGGAAGTTGGGATTCCTCATCTGAGCCTTGAAATCTATATAGACCAGGCTTTTTGAAGCTTGTAGGAGACCTTTTGATGCAGGGTTTTGAAGGAGCAGTTTGTAAATTTTGGCCTTTTCTCATGTTTTGAGAGGCGCTTTTCTCATGTTATTGAGAGGATTTTGATGGTGCATGCGTGAATCTGAGCAAGGAGGTATTGCACAGCAGACATGAAGCATGTAATGTAAAAGCAAAGAGAATTGTAAGAGAACTTTGAGCATTTTAAAGAGAAATAAAGAGGTCCTCCACTTGGAAGTGGGCCCGGAGACGTAGCCAACGATTGGTGAACTCCGTTATCAACCTCTTGTCTCTATTTGTCTTTATGTTTTGTTGTTTTATTCTCTTCATTTGAAGCATGGATATTAATGGCTGATCTCTTTATTCATTAATAAGCATAATGTAAAAGTCACATTTGATATTCCGCAAACAAAATAATAAGTTGATGTATTTCGCATTCTTAACGATCCGATGCAAAAAGTACATTAAACTAACTTGCAATTTATCAGTAATACCTTCGTTTTTGGATCAAGTTTATGGTATCAGAGCATTTGGTTGTGAAGGTTTGAGAGGAATTGCAAGCATTGGATGCTCACGAGAGAAAAACTCAAGCGAGGAGAAGCCCAACTTGAGGCTCTTGACACAGAGATTCAAAGGAGACCGCATAAGAAAGAGATGTCTTCGCCACGGAAATTGGGTCCCTTCAAATCTGAAGATGATTTATTCGAGGCCTTTAAATTGATGCAAGCCATGGTAGAGGATATTTACCATGAAAGAGGTCAGCGAAGGAATCCAAAAGTTGATGAAGGTGAATCTTCAGTAAGAGCAGAAGGAGGAGTTGGAGGTGGTGGACCTTCAGAACCTTCTTCTCCTTCATCCTCATCATCTAATAATGAAGCAAGTGTACATTCCTCCAAGGATAAGCAAAAAACTCATCATTCTTTTGATATGTCGTTATTAAAGTTAGACGTAAAGTTTAAATTACCCACTTATGATGGTGAATTAGATGCAGAAAAGCTAGATAATTGGGTGAGACAATTAGAAGTTTATTACAGGATACAAAAGATTGTTGATGATGAAACTAAGATCCAACTAGCAAGTCTCAAATTGGGAGGCACAACTCTCATATGGTGGGAAAGCAGAACTAGAGATGATCTTAGGAAAAGTGGTAAAACAATCTCTTCCTGGAATGATTTTGTTATTGCCTTAAAACAACAGTTTTACCCTTTAGCTTACATGCAACAAGAAATGATGAATTGGCAATGTTTAAGGCAATCAAAAGGTCAAAGTGTACAAGAATATACTCAGATATTTCGCAAGAAAGATTTAAATTTGGGTATTCCATTATATACACAAGAGACACTCCTAAAATATATTGGTGGTTTACATTCTTATCTCAAGCACACTATTCTTATGCTAAATCCTTCTAACTTTGATGAAGTATGTGTAAAATCCATTCACATTGAATCAAGTAAAAGGAATGTTGGCGATAGTATTTATACAGATACTTGACAAAGAAAGGATGCAAGGAGAAGGAAAGAGAAGAAGACGGCCACGACAAGAAAGGAGAAGCCTACTTGCGAGCATTGCAAGAAGGTAGGTCATGATGAAGATCGTTGTTGGACCTTACATCCTGAAATGATGCCAAAGAAGTATGCCAACCAGGGAAGGAAGAATACCACAGCTGCGACAGTTCAAGTAGATCTTGGATCAGATTCCGGTTATGAGACACAGGTTGTAGCTATGGGAATCCAAGGTATAAATTTTGTTGCAAGTTCTAACTCTTCTAGTTCAATTGATGTAAATGATGAGTGTAAAAGGAGTGAACTTTTCCACATAAGGGTTATAACACATAATGTTAAAGTTGATACTCTTGTAGAAAGTGGATCACAAGCCAATCTAATCACTGAAGATGTTGTGAATAACTTGGGACTTGAAACTAAGTCACATCCTAAACCATATCCATTGGGATGGATATGAGGTGATAATAATTTACAAGTAACCAAGCAATGTAAAATCAAGTTTGCAATCACTTCTAATTATGTTGATGAAGTAGAGCTTGATATAGTGCCACTGGACATATGTGGAATTGTATTGGGAAGCCCATACCTTTATGATACGAAAGCCATATTCTACAGGCAGGAAAATAAATATTTCTTCAAGAAAGATGGGAAGGAGTACATTGTTCATGCTCATCGCATGAAAACTGACAGGTCTTTTGCAACAACATGGTAGTTAAAAAGAATGGTAAATGCAAGCAAAAGTTTAACACTTATCTCTGTAACAAAACATGAAGTTTTTGATGCTAAACATGAGATGGTTCAGTATGTTTCTAACAGTCATGAATTGTCACTAGGGTTACAGCATGAGGTTCGACTGCATAGTTTGATTACTGTTCCTGTTCAAAAGGGGAAGCATGTTTTGTCATTTTCATTTGCATACTCAGTATTGTTGATTAGTTTGTTGTTGTTCAGTGGTGTATGGCTGCAAAGTGCGACAAAGATTGTAGATGATTGTGCGATAAATGAAATGATTACTTTGATAAACAATGTTATCTCAGTTTTCATGTTTATTGTGATTAGTTAGGTGATCATTATCCCAGTAGAGAGAATGGATGATACAGGACAAATTGGGGAGGCAGTACCCTCACTTCTTACCTGAGTAAAAACAGACTTTTGGTGGTCCAAAAGCTTCCAAAGTGGGGAGGAATGATCCAGGAGGCTCCCAAGGCTCAGAAAATGCTCAAAAATAAAAATTTCTCAGAATTGGATGAAACCAATTCCATTGTGACCGGCTCGTCGCGCTGATTCCGACAGTATATCTAATTTCTCAAATAGACGTTGTATGCGAGAGTTATCGTACTCTGACCATTTTCTCAAACAGTTAAAAAGTCAAAGGACTGGCAAAAAGTCAATGCTGATGTCAGCATGACGACAACATGACATCACCAATGACACCTCATGATGCAGACTTGGATCAATGGCAGTGTGACAAGCGGCAACAGTTGACTGGACAGATGTGGATGACAGATCTAATCAGAGTTGGACACGTGGCAAAATTTGGTCAAATGTGGTGGTGCCACGTGGCCCAGGCATGGGCAGCCATGTGGAACCCAGTCAGCAATTTGTATGGCAAGTTTAAAAATGTTTGGGGGTCCATGGGTTTTGAACCCACGACCACCCACCATAGTCCAAGCCTTGGGAAACAACCAAACACCAACGTGCCACACATGAGTCATATTATATGCAATGTATATATATATATTGTAAAGTTTGGTAGGGAGCAAAAAGGAGGGGGCTGGGGCTAAGCCCCAGCCCGTGGTCTATTGTATCACAACATATGATCGGGGGCCGCGACACATGGCATAACCGCCACCCATCAAACCACAAGCACGCGACTTGTTTAGCCCTTGGATTTCGGGCGGAATCCACATAACCAGGGGTTTATCCCCATAAATGCACGCAGGGGGGGGTCTATCCAATTGACCATTGGTCCCATGAAACGAGCCCAGGAACCAGGAGCTTGGAGCCTATTCAAGGCCAGCGTGCAGCCCAAAGGGCTGTCACTTGGCCATATGAGATTGCATGTGACCACTATTTGAGGGCGCGCGCCATTATTTGAGGGCTTAACTATATAATATGGTTTAAAAATGGGTTTTTAAACCTGTTTTTGTAATTTTTTAATTAATTGCCTGATATTATGACCAGAAAGTGGTTTTTTGAGGATTTTGAGGCCATTTGAAGGGGGATTTGATCCCAAAAAGAGGACAGATCTTGAGGGAAGTTGGGATTCCATATCTGAGCCTTGAAATCTATATAATCCAGGTTTTTTGAAGCTTGTAGGAGACATTTTGATGCAGGGTTTTGAAGGAGCAGTTTGTAAATTTTGGCCTTTTCTCATGTTTTGAGAGGCGTTTTTCTCATGTTGTTGAGAGGATTTTGATGGTGCATGCGTGAATCTGAGAAAGGAGGTCTTGCACAACAGACATGAAGCATGTAATGTAACATCAAAGAGCATTGTAAGAGAACTTTGAGCATTTTAAAGAGCAATAAAGAGGTCCTTCACTTGAAAGCGGGCCCGGAGACGTAGCCAACGATTGGTGAATTCCGTTATCAACCTCTTGTCTCTATTTCTCTTTCTGTTTTGTTGTTCTATTCTCTTCATTTGCAGCATGGATATTAATGATTGATCTCTTTATTCATTAATAAGCATCAAGTAAAAGTCACATTTGATATTCCACAAACAAGATAATAAGTTTATGTATTTCGCATTCTTAACGATCCAATGCAAAAAGTACATTAAACTAACTTGCAATTTATCAGTAATACCTTCATTTTTGAAGCAGTTTGTAAATTTTTGCCTTTTCTCATGTTTTGAGAGGCGTTTTTCTCATGTTGTTGAGAGGATTTTGATGGTGCATGCATGAATCTGAGCAAGGAGGTCTTGCACAACAGACATGAAGCATGTAATGTAACAGCAAAGAGCATTGTACGAGAATTTTGAGCATTGTAAAGATCAATAAAGAGGTCCTCCACTTGGAAGCGGGCCCAGAGACATAGCCAACGATTGGTGAACTCCGTTATCAACCTCTTGTCTCTATTTCTCTTTCTGGTTTGTTGTTCTATTCTCTTCATTTGCAGCATGGATATTAATGGTTGATCTCTTTATTCATTAATAAGCATCAAATAAAAGTCACATTTGATATTCCGCAAACAAGATAATAAGTCTATGTATTTCGCATTCTTAACGATCCGATGCAAAAAGTACATTAAACTAACTTGCAATTTATCAGTAATACCTTCGTTTTTGGATGATAGAGCAAAGGAACCATTGGAGCTAGTTCATACAGATCTATGTGGTACAATGCAGACCTAATCACTAGGAGCAAGTTACTACTTCCTAACCTTGATAAATGATTGAAACAAAAAGACTTGGCTGTACTTTCTTGCAAAGAAATCGTAAACTTTTGACAAGTTCAGACAATTCAAGGAAATTGTGGAGAAGCAAAGTGGTTATCAGATTAAAGTGTTAAGATCAGACAAAGGAGGTGAATATGATTCAAATGTTTTTCATGGTTTTTGCAATTATCATGGGATCAAAAGACAGTTTACAACAAGGTATACACCTCAGCAAAATAGTGTAGCCGAAAGGAAAAACATAACCATTATAAATATGGCTAGAAACATGTTGAAAGAAAAACATTTTTCAAATGATTTTTGAGAACAAGCAATAGATTTCTTTGTTTATGTTTTGAACATATATCCTGCTAAAAGTGTGAAGAACAAAGTTCCATAAGAAGCATGGACATGTATGAGTTCCAGTGTAGCACACTTTAGAGTATTTGGTTGTGCGACATATGCTCATGTGCTTAAAACGTTGAGGAGGAAGTTAGATGATAGAAGTGAAAAATGCATCTTTTTTAGGTACAATGATCAACCCAAGGCATATAAATTGTATAATCCAGTGACTAGGAAGGTGATAATCATTAGGGATGTTGAATTCAAATAGGATGAAGCATGGGATGGAAGGGTAGACAAGACTATATATGTTGGAGCAACAATACCTTAGGCAAAAGATGAAGTAGGTTTGCAAACTAAATTACCAATTAGAGATACTCCAATAAGGACTCCGACAAATTTTGTTCAAGGTGGGTCATCTATCCTAGTGGCCCACTCTACTCCTACTTCTCAATCAAGCATTAAATCTGATCATACAATTTCCTCTCTAAGGTCTATAAATATTATAAGTTTAAGGGAAATATATGAAGATATATAAGTGCATTCAAATTTTGCATTGCTTTCTTGTAGACCCACATATTTTAAAGAAGCAATTAAAGAAGAAAATTGGACGAAAGCAATGGACGAATAAATTGATTCCATAGAGAAGAATGATACATGTGATCGAGTAGAATTACTAGAAGAGAAAGATTGCATTGTTGTAAAATGGATTTACAAAACCATGTTTAATGAGAAATGAGAAGTTGAAAAGTACAAGGCAAGATTGGTAGAAAAATGTTTTTCACAACAAAGTGGAGTAGATTATGGTGAGACTTTTGCACCAGTTGCAAGGTCAGATATAATTATAGTTGTCTTAGCCATAACAATGCAAAACATGTGGAAAGTTTATCAAATCGATGTCAAGTCAACAATTTTGAATGGTATTTAAAAGAAGTATATGTGAAGCAACCAAAGATATGTGATAAAACGACATGAAGATAAAGTCTATAGATTGAAGAAAGCTCTCTATGTGCTTAAGCAAGCTCCCGGAGCTTGGTATAGTAGGATTGATTCGTATTTGGTCAATACTAAGTCAACAAAAGCAACAATGAGCCCATATGGTAGACAAAGGCAAATACGCAAGGTCAAATCTTGATTGTTTGTTTATATGTTGATGATTTGATGTTCACACGAAATATTTCAGTGAACAAGCTTAAATCAGCCATAAAATGGTTGATTTGGGGCTAATGAAATATTTCCTTGGTGTTGAAGTTCTTCAATCAAATTCAAGAATTTTTGGATTTTAGGCATGGTATGCCATGGATCTGCTAAAGAGGTTCATGATGATCAATTGTAAACCAACACCAACTCCAATTGCAATAGGGACGAATCTCAACAAAGAGGATGTGGGACCCAATGTAGATCCAACTCTATTCAAGAAATTGATTGGTAGTCTCATGTACCTGCCATTGTGCCATACACATTATGTATGTTGTCAATTTGATTTCGAGGTTCATGGAGTCCCCAAAAGATTCGCAATGGCAAGTTGGCAAAAGAATTCCGAAATATATTGGAACAATAGGATATGATATATTATATTCCATCACTAGTAATGATTTCCTGATTGGATATACTGACAATGATTTTGCAGGTAGTATCGATGATAGGAATAGTACGTCATGATATGTTTTACATCTTAGTTAAGGTGTGATTTCATGGCCATCCAAATAGCATCCCATTGTGACGATTTATTAGTTGAAGTTGAGTATGTCATAGCAACAACAACAACTTATCAAGCACTTTGGTTACATAGAGTATTTGATGATCTTGAACAAGGACAAGAAGTGCCAATCCTCTCATAACACCTCAACAATAGCTCTATGAAAAAGCCATGTCTTTCATAAAAAAAAACATATCAATACTTTATATCATTTTATTAGAAAGCTTGTAAATAATAGAGAAATCTATCGTGTAGTCAAAATACCAATTAGCTTACACTAAAGCATTTAGTGGTAATAATAAAGGGGATTGTTAGAATGTAATTACTCTCCTGAGCTAATTTTTAAGAGTTCTAATTTTAGAGAATTGTAGAAGAGTTTCACTAGTATGGCTCTTTGAATTCTCAAAGAGTATTATTAACAAACTTGTATTTATAAGCATTGAATGCATCAAGATTTATAACCAAGGTTTGTGTTTGGTTTTGATTTTTATGTGTTAGTTCATGAGGTTATACAACTGTAGTTGTTTTAAATTAACCCGTTCCACCTTCAAGAAATTGTTGTATTAATTATACCTAGCATGTCTTTAAGGAAGGGCCACCCTTAGCAAAATATGGAATAGAAAAATGTGATTTTAAAAACCATTTTGATTACCTATCCCCTCCAGGTATTCCTTTCACTTTGCATTTGGAAAGCACTATGTAAGTGGTCTTCTCCACCTGTAGTCTCCTCGACTTTGTCGTTGATCTCTCCACCATGCTGCCCTTTACGTTCCCTCCTCCCACTCCTGCATGAAGCGACTACGCGTACATCAAGACCCTGGCCCTCGCTAAACACGAAGTCCTTCCCCTCCAGTGAACAAACTAAAGAATGAAATCTCGAATGCCCCATACTATTCTCCACCAACACACCAAAAAAAAAAATTATTGTACCATCCACCAATAAGAATGAGAGGAAAAAAAACACCATATCCTTTAAGCAAGAAATAGGAAATTAAAAAAGCAAAAACACGCCATACATTTCATTTAAACAAGAACCCATAAATGAACCTTTAAAGCTCTATAAAGAGCCCATAAATGAGCCTTTAAAGCTGGATGAAGATTAAGCCAAAAAATTATACTCGCATTTCAATCAAACATAAGCTTTAAATGACCAGTTTCTTCTTTTCAAAGAACATAACAACTCCATACCTAACCGTTAAGAATGGAAAAGCCTGAGAAAATTTCTCAGGGATTTTATATAACGCATGAAAATGCTGACTCCATAGGGGCCCCTTGAAACACCTTAATGAAATAAACCTCATAAACCTGATTTCCTTACGAATTTGACTCCTCATCCATGGCTTGGAGTGCCTCTGTCTCTACACGATCAATAGTGCTAACACCGCTGGCAAATCAACCGCTAAGAAAACAACGTGTTGCTCACTAGCCACTAGGAAACAAAAAATGCACGTGGATCATTAAAGTTCTCTGCAAATTTTCGCCTACCAAAGATTTGTGCTCAGATGACGAAATGCACTGGAGCATTCTCCTTGGATAATTGGAAAATCACCCACCAGAAGCAAGCAGGCGGATATTCTTCCGCTACTTCCTTTCAACACCGGAAAAGCGGTACACACCCTGCATTTTATCGGCGTTTATCAAAACAAAAAACATGAGAAACACAACACTCCATACACTAAAACGTCTATGGAAATAAAAGTCCAATAACTATAAATTCCTCAAGCAAAAATTAACTAAAATAGAAACTTAAACACCAAAACCGTTTCTATCATGCCACAATAACAATCGACGGTCCAATAACTATAAATTCCTCAAACAAAAACTAATTAAAATAGAAACTTAAAGGCCAAAACCGCTTCTATCATGCCACAAAAACAATCGATGGGTAAAATTTTAGTAGATTGAACAAAAAATATGTTGCAAACTCATCAACACATTCTTAAACAAAACGAAGCCTACCTATTTTGACGTGAAAAATAAAAACAAAAGTCCTGGCAAACCAAGATTTACCAAAGAGTAATTTCAACAGGAAGAACTCGATGAATTTAGAAGCAAATTTCAGCGTGAAAACCACCTCTAGCCCTCTTAACAATTCAATCATCCCATAGCTTCTCGAAATTCAAGAAATCCTTGGCCTTCATCAACATTCCTCTTCTCCATCATGGCTGCCTGCCATCAATCAAGGCTTGCATTGCCTTGCTTGAGAACTAGACATTATCAACAATAAGAAGAAATAAAGAATAAATAATTAAAAAACAAACATTCTATAAAGAATATAGAATAATCAACTATATACATGATCCTCAAATTTCTTATCGTTTTTTCTTCTTCTATTTTTATTTGGATTTTTGTTGATTTCGATCAATTTAGCAGAGGTGTTTAATGCATTACTTGTTAGGCAGTGGAAGCAAAACATAGAAAATATAACAGAGCATAAACTAAGCAAGATCAAACACTCATAAAATCAAACACATCAATCATACACTTGACACAGTGATTTATGTGGAAACCTAAATCGGAAAAAAACCATCACGCAATGTACTCGCTTGCACTCGCATTGTTCTCTATCTTTATGGTTATGCTCGTATATATAACATCTATCACTCAATTACAATGAATAGATCACATAGTTACACGAATAGTTCATAAATAGATTGCATGCATGCGCATGTGCATCTACATGTGACCGCATGAGGAAATTCATTGGCATGTTTCCAAGAATCTCCACCTTGACAACAATTTACCTAATATATCATGCCCTTAATTAATTCATCACCTTTTATGCAAACCAAGAGAAGCCAGACACCACCGTAGCTTCTCTAACAAAATTGGTTTCGTAAACATGTCTGCAGAATTCACTTTTGTATGGACCTTTTCCAGAGCCACTCCACCTTCATCAACAACCTGTCTTACAAAATGGTACTTAACAGAAATATGCTTCGTCTTACTGTGATAAGCTCGATTGCTAGCAAGATGAATAGCACTTTAACTATCACAAAATACTTTCACTTTGTCCTTCATCCTTCCAAACTAACCCAATAAACCCTGTAACCAAATTGTCTCCTTGCATGCATGTGATGTAGCCATATACTCTGCCTCCGTAGTGGATAAAGCAACTACATTTTGAAGCTTTGACATCCAACTAATAGGTCCTCCTGCAAGAGTAAAGACATATCCTAAAGTGGATCTCCTTTTGTCCAAGTCACCTGCAAAATCTGAATCTACATAACTGCACACTGAATCTCTGGAACCATCATAGGTGATAGAATAACTGCTTGTGCCTCTAAGATATCGAAGCACCCATTTCACTGCTTCCCAATGTTATTTTCTTGGATTTGCCATGTATCGACTGACAACACCAACTGCATGTGAAATATCTGGTCTAGTACTCACCAAATATCTGGTCTAGTACTCACCATCGCATACATCAAGCTTCCCACTGCATTAGCATATGGTACATGAGACATATAATCCTTTTCTTCGTCATTACTAGGACATAAACATGAAGAAATCTTGAAATGGGAACCCAAAGGGATCTGTACGGGTTTCATAATATTCATACCGAATCTCATAAGTATTTTCTCGGCATACTCTATTTTGATAACCACAGCTTACCATTTTTCCCGTCTCTATGTATCTCCATGCCTAAGATTTGTTTTGTTTCTCCTAGATCCTTCATATCAAACGCCCTAGCCAACTGAGCCTTTAACCTGTTGATATCAACCATGATTTTGCTTGCCACAAGCATATCGTCAACATATAACACCAAAATAATGAACATGCCATTTTCCAACTTTTTAAAGTAAACACAATGATCATGTTCACTCCTTGTAAAATTTAGACTCACCATGAAGGAATCAAACTTCTTGTACCATTGTCTGGGAGACTGTCTCAGGCTATCCAATGACTTCTTGAGTTTGCAAACAAACCTCTTATTGTGATCCTGAACAAACCCTTCTGATTGATTCATATATATATCCCCATCTAAATCTCCATGTAGAAACGTTGTTTTAACATCTAGCTGCTCTAACTCAAGATCAAGTAAAGCAACTAGTGCTAACAGAACACAAACTGAAACAAACTTCACAACTGGTGAAAAGATCTCATGAAAATCAATACCTTCCTTTTGAGAATACCCTTTTGCTACCAGTCTTGCTTTATACCTTTCGACTTTATCATCAACACCTTTTTCAGTTTCTAGACCCACTTGCAGCCGACAACCTTCCTGTCCTTTGTAAGTTCTACCAGGTCCCATGTTTTATTCCTCTCTAAGGCATCCATTTCTTCTTTCATAGCTTTCTTCCATTGAGCACTTTCAAATACCTTAATTCCTTCATGAAAACAACTAGGTTCTCCATCAACAGAAACCAAAGCCACAGATGAAACATAATAGCCATACCTTGCAGGAGGATTCCTAACCCATGAGGATCTCCTCAGAGATGGTTGAGGCATATCCCCAATTTCCTCGATATTTTTTGCATCTTCATCTTCTTCTTCTTCCTCTAGAACTTCTTCATGCTCCCGCCTTTCTGAAGATGGTTGAGTTTCCAACTGAATTTGTTGAATTTGCGGTGCATGTTCTTGTCTCACTTCAGCATCTACCAATTTTGATTTTAAGAGTGAGGATTCATCAAATACTACATCTCTTCTTATGATGGGTTTGTGGGAAATAAGATCCCACAGTCTATACCCCTTAACTCCATCACCATAACCAACGAAGACATATTTCTTTGATCTAGAATCTAACTTAAATTGATGATCTTCAGAAATTAGAGCATAAGCATCACAACCAAATATTCTCAGATTTGAAAAATCACACGAATGACCTGCCCATACCTCTTTTGGAATCATACAGTTTATTGCAGTTGATGGTGACCGATATATCAGATAGCATGTTGTAAGAACTGCTTTTGCCCACAATTCTCGCTACATCTTGGCATTACTAAGCATGCTCCTTGCTCTTTCTAGAAGAGTCTTATTCATGCGTTCAACAACACTATTCTGCTGAGGAGTATAAACCGTGGTCTTATGTCTTTCGATCTCAGCTTCCTCGCAATAGTTCTCAAATTCCAAAGATGTGAACTCACCTCCATTATCTGTCCTTAAACACTTGATTGACTTGTCAGTGCTCTTTTCAAGCAAATATCTGAATTGCGTAAAAGTAATAAATACATCAACTTTTCTTTCAAGTAAATAGACCCAAACCTTTCTAGAGTAATCATCTATAAATGTCACATAATATGACGATCCTCCAAAAGTAACTATAGGGGATGGTCCCCAAACATCAGAATGAATGTAATCAAGGATACCTTTGCTTATATGCCTTCATGCTTTAAACCTTTGTCTTCATTGTTTTCCAAAAACACAATACTTGTAGAAATTCAAATTCATAAATTTCAAACTTGGAAGTGACTTACGATCAACTAGTACCTTAAGCCCTTTATCGCTCATATGACCCAAACACTAATGCCATAAATGAACAGAGTCACTTGCATCTTCAGATGCTACCACAGCTTGATTTACTTGTGTCCTTCCTTCAATCTGATAAAGGTTCCCAATCCTCTTTGCCTTCATGACTACTAAGATGCCTTTGGACACCTTCAGTACTCCACCTTGAGCTGTACACTTGTAACCAGCAGAATCTAGAACTCCCAAAGATATCAAGTTCTTTCTTAGTTTGGGTACATGTCTTATATCTGTTAATGTTCTTACAAAACCATCTTGCATCATAATCTGGATGCTACCAACTCCAACAATTTTACAAGAAAAAACATTTCCCATAAAAACAACACCATCATCAATAGATTGGTAAGTTGAGAACCAATTTCTATGAAGACACCTGTGGCTGGACGCACCAAAATCTAACAACCAATGTTGATGTTGATGTGAAACATCACAAGTAAACAATATCTCATCAACCATACCTGAACCTGCACCTGAACTTGTTTAATCTATATTAGCTTCCTTTGCTTCTTTTGTGGAGTCCTCCTTGGCTACATTCTGTCTTTTCTAGCAATCCTTCTTGAGATGCCCAGATTTCCCACAGAACCAACATTTTTCTTACTCTTCTTACCCTTTGACTTAGACCTTGATGTACCCCTCCGACTTTTCCCTCTTTCTGTAGATCGTCCTCTGACCACCATTGCTTATGTTGTAGAGTTTTCCTTATTGGATTTCTTTCTCATTTCCTCACACAACAGAGCTCCCACAATAGTGTCATAATCAATGGCATCTGTTGTGTTAAACCACACAATTGTGACCATATGATCCCAAGACTCGGGCAATGAACACAATAGCGTAATAGCCTTGTCCTTATCATCTAACTTTACTTCCATAGCAGTTAATTGAGAAATCAAAGTATTGAAGACATTCAAGTGATCAACAATTTCCGTACCTTCTTTCATCCGCAAGTTGTACAACTACCTCTTTAAGAAGATTTTGTTTGACAAGTTCTTTGTCATATACAAACTCTCCAGTTTGGTCCACAAACCTGTTGTTTTTGTCTCTCCAGCGATGTTAAACAATACCTCATCTGCTAGACACAGGCAAACAGTACTAAGGGCTCTTGCATCCAGATCCTCCCAGTCCTCGTCTGTCATGCTTGTTGGTTTCTTTGACCTTCCAGCCAAGGCCTTTTGCAATCCTTGTTGCACAAGCAAATCTCACATCTCCAGCTTCCATATTGCAAAGCTATTCTTACCACTGAACTTTTCAATCTCAAACTTGGAACTTTGCACTTTCGCCATTAGCAGAAACAACTCCAAACCAAGCTTATAATACTAAGCCTTTATAATAAAGCAACAATGGTAGTTGGAAAAAGGTTTAATCCAAAATATATATATAATATTTAAAAGACCTTTTAAAAACATTCACTTTTTTTTTTTTACCATTCAATAAAACGTCCTTTAAAAGAAATATTTAATAAGTATTTTATACTTCATAAAAGGGTCAACCTTCCCTTTTAATAAAACACCCTTTCACCTTTATTAAAACCTCTACCTCACTCACTTTTGAATAAGATAAAGAACCCTTCAAACTTTAGTTTATAAGATGCATGTGAATTATCCTTTTAATTTTTCATTTAATACATCATCGCACCTTGTATGAGGACTACATGCGACGAGGACCACATGCGACAATTAGGAAATGTCGCACCTTGTCAATGGATAGCCTGCGACGATTTTCACCCAAATCGTCGCACCTTGTATTAGTACTATGCGCCTACGACAATGTCGCGTTGTATACAGTGTACAGCCTGCGACGACGACACACTGTGTTGTGTACGGCCCGCAACGATTCCGCACTTTTTGAAAAATTTGTATGTTTGCGTGCTATCGTCGCACTGTCCCACAGGGACGACCCACGATCATGTAATAAAACCCGTCCTCGACTCTCCACTTCCACTTCACTCGGCTCGGCTCGACTCTTCGATCCAGCGACCAGATTCTTTTCTCCTTCGCCCTCTGCTCCTTCAACTATATGCTATGATACCACTTGTTAGGCAGCGGAAGCAAAACATAGCAAATATAACAAAGCATAAACTAAGCAAGATCAAACACGCATAAAACCAAGCACATCAATCATACACTTGACACAGTGATTTATGTGGAAACCCAAATTGGGAAAAAACCAAGGGCAATGATTATCGGTCTTCTTCTATTCAAGGGAGAATTACAATAGCCTTCATAGGCATACAACCATCCTCTCCTCACACAATGTACTCGCTTGCACTCGCATTGTTCTCTACCTCTATGGGTATGCTCATATATATAACATCTATCACTCAGTTACACAGACTGATCATGAATAGATCAAATAGTTACACGAACAGTTCATAAATAGATTGCATGCATGCGCATGTGCATCTGCATGTGACCGCATGAGGAAATTTGTTGGCATGTTTACAACATTATTGACCAACGAAAAGCACTAAAGAGGCATAGTTCTCTGCTCCATGTTTCGTCCTACTTATGCTATGGATATGCCCTTGTTTACAATCTCATAGATCAAGAAAATCCTCCCCAACTAAACAACGATTCAAATCAAAGATTTTATGTTCTTAAGATAGAGAGCAAGGCATCCATATTTCCTTCAAAAGAACTTGAGACGGAGCACTCCAGAGTGCATTACGACAATGTGGGTTTACAACTTTTATTTTCACTTAAAGGTGCTATGATTGTCCCTTCCCTTGGCCATCGTCATCTGCATGGAGATGTAAAATCTGTTTTCCCTCAAAAAAATCATGATGATTGTTCTTTCTTTGTCCACTTCTATCATCCATGAATCTGTAAATATCCTCTTCCTTCAATAATTGCAGTGGTTTCCCTTTTGTTGGCCGTTGTTTTCATCGATGGAATTGCAGAGCTAAGACACCCTTGCCCTTAAATGAAATGTGAAACCCTAAGATAAATCTCTTTGGTAAAAAGAACATTGGAAATTAATAATGAAGCCCTTTCATTAAATCACATTTGTAAAAGGATTCCAAATGACAACTTGGGTCTTATGAGAATTATTTTGTTGCGCAAATTGGCTCGTTTCGATGACGTATCGCGTGTCTAGAAACATGTGTTTTTAATCTTCCATGCATTCCAAACCCTGGTAAATTTACACATGTTTTCTATTTATTTTTCTAATACATATCATTTATAATCTAGATACTATAAGTTACGGATCATGTTTCGTATTTTTTTCTAAAGATGAGATATTGCGTTTTTTCTCATACATGCATTACAAATTCTTGTAAATTGACACATGTTTTCTATTATTTGTGTACGTCTCATTTATTATAAGCTACTTATCATGTTTCTAAACATGAGATAAAACTATATTTAATCACTATGATAGATCATGTCTTTTTATTTCCAGTTTTTTAATTAAATCTCATAATCAAACACGCACTCGTAATAATTTATGAATACAAGAACAATAGCATCTAATATTGACAAATGGCTGGACTTTACAAATTGTTTTTCAATATTCATCTCCTAACCTCCTATTTAGGGGTCATTTGATCTCATCATCTAGCTCAGTTTTCTGACGAACAACAAAGTAATAGCACCAAGTAATGCTCTCGTTTGGGTGTTGTCACAACCTCATAAGATGCTTGCCCCGATCTTCTGATAGTACACCTCCTAATGGAATGTGGCACTGCGAGCGTTCTCACTTGGTTGCTTGGAAACACCAAGGATGGTTCACCTGGACCTACCTCTCTTCACCTAGATCACACCCATAATCCATTCAAGGCTATAGGGAGTAACACTCCTACTCTGTGAAATTCACTTGTATACTTAAGACAAATAGTTACCAGTCTTAACATTTAGTCATTTAAGCATGCATCCATGAACATGCAAAACAAAGAGAACACTTGTGAAACAAATACGAGACACTGATATAGTGCAGGTGGCACAAGACGTGCCTAACAACCAGCTAAGTCTTATTATTGCGAAACAAATACAATATGAGCACTATTGGCTCAGTTTACAACCTGGGTATAGCCGTACGACTCACCTCACCTCACCAAGGCACTCATACAGAGATTCGCTCCACCAAAACTCTTTGTCACAACAACTATCGCAACCCCTGCGGTGCGCCCTAGACGTGTGCCCACCACATACTCTATCTCTTCTCTGTCGTAGACTTCATCAAGCTAACAAAGACATTTTGTTCTGCCTCAAAGTATGCCTCACCTAGACCTATGATAAGATTCCACCACTTCACTTGTGCATCCCCCTCTTGGCTACTTGTCTTCCATGCCTTTGCAACTCTTCTTCGGTCGCTTGACTCCCTGTCTCTATGACTCTTAGTTCATTCCTTTCCTGGTTTTGCACCCTTGTGTTCTTAAATGGACTCCAAATGTCACCTTCGTGAACCATTTCATCCTTTGGGTGTGTCGTGCCCCCTCGCGGACCAGTGTCGTCCTTTGTGGATCGACACGCCCGTGAACCCATGAACTCATCAAACTTCGCTTCCTTTTGGGACCTTCACACCCCAACCTTGGGTGCGCTCCTCAAACCATCGTGCCCCAACCTCTTTGGTGTGCCCTTGCCTTATTCGTTTCCTTGAACCTGTCGATAAGACTCCTTTAGCACGCTCCGAAGTCACCCCGTTCTTTCCCAAACAAGACCCAAGTATCCATCATCTGTCACAAGGAAAGGGAAGTGCGTGCCACCTTGGTGTTGCACGTCAGTGCACCCAAGGTGCTCCTTCCCACATCTATATGACTTTGTTCTCCCAACTAATCACATGCCCCTTGTGTTCTCTAGCCCGACTCATCTCCTAGTTTGCCCAAGGAAGCAACGCACTCAGATGGTGTCACAAAAGGCCTTACATCCTTCCCCACTCCAAGTCGTTGTCGTCCTCATCAACATCCATAGATCTCCACAACGTCTCCTCCCCATCTTTGGATCTCATCACTAATCAACAACTATTGTCTCCCATTGTCGTCGTCAAGGAAAACTCCCCCTAGGAAGTTACAAGAGTCTATGAAGTGTCACGTATCACTAACTTACAGTTCCATCCATACTTATGTGTGTTGGATCCCCTTGTGACTTCAGCTAATTGGGTACCTTTTTCAATTGTAGCATATCTTCCACAAGAACTCACATCTTCACGCTCAAACACCCTTTTATGTCTGCAAACTTGCCACATTTACAAATACTCATCTCGTTCAATCTGTCAAGTCACCCAACATATGTTCCCAACAAACTTCACCAAGGCACCTCCTCAAGGCATCGTAAAGGCCTCATCGCCCCCCACCAAGATAGTGAGCCAATGTACCACTGTCTACTGTGAAGGTGAAGGCGGATGGTTGGTTGGGCTATCTCCCACATCTCCAATATGTCCCGATGCGATGAGTGGAGAATCACCATACTTATGCATTATATACATAAGCAGCGGCACACTTGAAAAAATTCTTCCTTCATACTCCTAAACAAGTCATTCTAACTCAGGGTCATATGGCCATTCCCATGTCCAGGTTCATTATAGGAGAAATTGGCCTCTTCCTCACATTCTCTTGGTCCACAAATGGTCCTTGCTCCTGCTCAATGAACTCCTTCGACATCCTCAACTCTGTGACATCCTCTAATCTTCATTGTGATTCTTCATTATTCAAACAAAAATCCACCAGGCCATCCACTTCCTTACCAAAATCTTCGACTATGTCTTCAATATCGACAAGCCTGTGTTCCATCAACACAAGTCTCCTTTTGTTTTCTGCATTAGGTTGTCCAACCATTGTACCACATCATCCAAGTTCATCCCTACAAGGTTGTTTGTAACAACCAACTCCAAGGAGGACATCCGTGCACCCCCTTCCTTCCTCCTCATGGCAGAAATAAAACATGGAGTCTATCCTAAGAAAATAACTAAATTATTCATGTGAGGAATAGGTGTTTCTTTTTCCTTCCTCGTGAACTCCTCTCCCAACACAACTTTGAAATCATACGTAGGAATAATGTTGAAACTTATCCTTCCACACTAGTCCCCAAGCTTCAATGAGACATCCTTGTGCACCCCAACAACCCTCTCTACACCTGCGTTGACAGCTTTGAAGGTTTTCTACATTGGCTCAGGCTGCAGCCCAAGTCTCTGCACAATATCCTCCCTTAAAAAGTTATGACTTACACCATTGTTCACCATAGTTGTCACTGACTTTCCATTGAGTTTGGTCTGCACATAGCAAAGTCTTGTCTCATCTTTCTCTTGGCTCTGCGTGGATCCACCTTCCATGACAACGTTCAAGACCTGCAAGACCCCAACAGATAGGTTGTCTTCCTTCTCTAAAGCATTCAAATTTTGTTTCAAGGGAAAATTCTTCGCATAGTGCTCCTTGGCACAAATCCAAAACGAAACCGACTTCTTCTCTTTCACTGCATCCATTAGCTTAGCGTTATCCTCATTGCCCTTAGATGTCTTTGCTTTTTCTTTGTCCTTGTTCCTCCCCTTCCCTTGCTACTACTTCTCACCTTGGTCGTCCTCATTGCTTCTAGGACCTGTCTTTGGTTCACACCTAAAGTCCAACAATTTTTCTAATGCGGTGATATTTGTCGCAAGAGTGTGCACATTATGGTGTCGCAACTCACTTTTCATTAATGGCTCTAGAACAATCCTGAAGTGGAAAAGTTTGTCCTCTTCCCACATATCCTTGATCTCCAACTTGAGCCATGTGAATTCCTTGATGTAGGCTTGGATCTTACCAGCATGCCTAAGAGCCAAAAACTAATTTCTTGTGATCCATGCTTGGTTTCCCGTACCAAACTGTTCCTTCAAAGCTACCTTCATCTCTGCGAAGTTTTCGATCTTCTCTGCGGTTCTCCTAGATGCCAAGTCTTCCACCCGGTTCCTCCACCAAAGCTTGGAAGTCCCTGTTAAGAACATCAAAGCAGTGTTCACCTTACCTTCGTCTGAACTTTCGTTAAATTGTTCCAGGTACTGCTCAATGTCCCAACAGTAATTGACAAGCAGGTTAGTGTTTCATTAGCATGACAATTGAACTCTGTCCATTGGCCAAAGTTCATTTAAAAAATGTGATGGTGTCATCTTGGTCCTTCAACTTCTTTGTGACTGAGGAAAGTACATCCTCTACTTTCTAGAGTCTATCCTGAACATCGTCGTTCAAGGTGTCGATGATCATGTTCGTTGTCGCCTAACACTCCCATGCGACTTCATTAGACCCATGCCTCATCTTTCCTATCTCAGTCTCCATCCCTTCAATCCTCTCACCATGATAATACATTGCGCCCGTAATATGCTCAACAATCCTCTCCAAGATAACCAGTCGATCCTTCATTCTTCCTGTTTTGGGCTCCTTCTCGTACTTGCAAGAGATTTGTCCAAGGAACCTAATAATTCTTCTCAAGAATTCTCCAAAAATCCCCAATAAACTCTGGGAAGAGTTCTGCAATGATCTTTGCGATCAATCCTTCGATCAAATCTACAACAAGTCATGCGCTCGTCTACCTTACCCAAGTGCTTGGTTCCCCCACAAACTGTGTGTGTGGTCTTCTCAAGGTGTGTGCACAGGTTTGGCACTTGCTTCCGTCGCAAACCACAAACAAACCAAGTCTACACCTAGACTATCTCTACGATGAAACAATCCACCTCACCGAACCATTCACCAAGTATGAAGCCAAACTGTCTTCACAACAAGTGTGCCTCAACACCACTATTTTGACTACAACAGTGGTGAAGAGCCAAGTTTGCTTCGATTTTAACTATCACAACCCCACAGGTTAGCTTCGTCGATCATGTGTTTGTACACCTCCCGAGGGGGTGCAACACTGTGACGATTCTCACTTGGATGCTTTTGAACACCAAGGATACTTTGGTCGAACTATGCCTCTTCACCTAGAGTATACCCATACTCCATTCTAGGCTATGGGCGATTCACTCTCCTACTCTATGCAACTCTCTTGTATACTTAGACAAATTGTTACCAATCTTAACACTTGGTCATTTACGCATACATCCATGAACATGAAAAATAAATAGAACACTTGTGAAACAAATAAGAGACACACGGATATAGTGCGGGTGGCACAAGATGTGCCTAACACCCGACTAAGTCTTATTATTGTGCAACAATTACAATATGAGCACTACTGGCTCAATTTACCACTTGGGCAGAGTCGCATGAATCACCCCACCTAACCAAGACACTCATACACATATTCTACCCACCAGGACTCTCTGTCGCAACAACTTTCGCAACCCCTGCGATGCACCCCATACATGATCCCACCATAGACTCACCGTCGCTTCTCTGTCACAGACTTCACCGGGCTAACATAGACTTTTAGTTCTTCGTCAAAGCATGCCTCACCCAGACCTACAATAAGACTTCACCACCTCACTTGTGAGTCCCCCTCTTACATACTTTTCCTTCATGCCTTCCCAACTCTGCCTTAGTTGCTTGACTCCTTGCCTCTATGCCTCTTTGTTCATGCCTTCTTTGGTTGTGCACCCTTATGTTCTTATATGGATTCCAAACATCACTTTTGCAAACCATCATGTCCTCTGGGTTTGTCACACCCCTTCACACACTGGCGCGCCAAAATGTACCGACGCGCCTCTTCGCAAACCAACGCGCCCATTAACTCGTGCGCTCATATACTTTCGCATCCTTTTGGGACCGACTGTTTCAGCCTTGCTCGCACAGCTCATGTCGTCACATCCCAAACTCTTTTATGTTCACTTGCCTTATGTATTTCGCTGAATCGGTCGACGAGACATTTTTGTAGGTGTGTCAATGGGGTCATCCAACCTCTCCTATGCCTCGTGCTGCCAATGGCAGGCAATTTCGCGCCTTGGGTGCGTGCCCAAGTTGCCCCATCCTTTCCCAAATGCTACTCATGTCTTTATCATCCGTTGCAAGGCAAGTGAGGTGTGTGCCCCCTTGGTGCCACACGTCACCATCATGCACCCAAGGTGCTCCTTCCCATGCCTATATGACTTCGTTCGCCCAACCGATCACATGCCCCTTTTGTTCTCTTTCCCAACTCATCTCCTAGTTCCCCCTAGTAGCACACACACTCAGTGTGTGTCGTGGAAGGCCTTAGGTGCCACAATGTACACCTAGATTGCCTCGTCATTTCCGACTGCAATTGCAGAGTCGAGAGTTGGGGTTAATGAAATTGCCACTTATACAGTGTCATCTTTATTATGATTTTTATTTTTCGTCCATGCACTAAGCGATAAATTATGTGAGGCATGATTTTCGATAAATTTGAAGGAAGATGAAAGGAGAAAGCACCCTGAGTCCACGGTAGAAGGCATAATGCAGTAATAGTAACATATCGGTTAATTTGCAGTTAAGATATGTGCCCAATTGACAATATGATGATCATAACCACCAAACCCGAAGATACTAACAAGACCCAACAGGGCTACTTTGCCTCTGATTTCTTCAATTTAAATCCCTTTGCTACACCTATAGATCTCGCATGGTTTGGACACCTAACCTGCCTCTCGTTTATCTACAATCAACTAAGCCAAGGGTGTTAGCATATCTGAGAATGGGTTGAAAGGGGAAAGAATCTCTTCCTTTTCAGAGTGCTTGTGCCTTCCTTGCTTTGGATGATGGACAGTCAGGGAAAGAATATCGAACTAAATGACATAAGATGAATGCTTACTATATTATTTTGAACTCTCTAATACATAAAATTAATGTTTACCAAATTCTTTTCAGCTTCAAATGGTATGTGGTAAGGGGATAGCATTTAATAGTTACAAATAGATACGTCGTTGTCAGACCAAAAACACAATATACAATCTCTCATGTGTTGGGACCATGAACCCATGAAGATATCATTCACATAGCAAAAGAATCAAATATAGAACGCACAATGCACAGTCACATTCAATCACACATAGAAGACACAGGTTTACTTGGTAAAACCCTCAGGGTGAGGGAAACATCCACATGACAATGGCTATGGCATTATCTTGCTCAAAGGATAAGAGATTACAATCAACAACCCAAGAGAGGGCTTGAAGCCCCTTCCTCAATATCTGTCTCTCATGAACACATTTAAACAACTTCTCCCATAGTTACAATAAAACTAATTCATTAATTTCTCCAACCTAATTTAGCAATTTTGTTTCAACAAGCCTAAACAATAGGCAACAGTTGAACAATCTTATCCTAAATTGGTTGTCATTGTTTCAACAATCTCCACCTTGACAATCAATTTACCTGATACCATGCCATTGTCTGTTCATCACCTTCTTGCAAGCTAAATATAGGTGATACTAGTGCTTCCAAAACAAAGCACCCATTTCACTGCTCCACCTGGATTTTTCATGTGACCACTGACAACACCAACTGCACGTGAAATATCTCATCCTTTCATCGCAATTATCAATCTTTCTACTAGCACACTATACATGAGACATATAACCCTTTTCTTCTTCATCACTTGGACACAAACCTGAAGAAAACTTATAATGGAAAGCCAAAAAAGATTTTACCAGTTTCACATCATTCATACTGAATTTCCTAAGTATCATTACCATGTACTCAAGTTTTGATAACCCAAAACTTACCATCAATATCGTCTTTGTGTATTTCCATGCTCAAGATTGTTTTGCTGCTCCCAGATCCTTCATCTCTAGCATCCAAGTCAACTGAGCCAACCTATTGATCTTAATCATGCTCTGCTTGCTACAAGCATATCGTCAAGAATCTAAACATCAAGATAGTGAGAACCATAAACACAATGGTTACATTCACTTCTTGTAAAACTTGGCTCACCATGAAGGAATCAACTTCTTGTACTATTTTTCTGGATGCGCATTCCAGGACATATAATGAATTCTTGAGCTTGCAAACAAATCTTTTGTTGCAATCCTGAACACCTTTAGTGCTCCACCTCGAATATTGCATTCGAAAACCTTAACACAATTCGGCCAAGATAGCCAAGTGAGCCTTGACTTCTCATCTCCAGGCACCTTACAATAGAGTCTCAACACTCCACCTCATCTCCAGGCACCTTACAATAGAGTCTCAACACTTCACCTTGACATGAACATTCACTTGACCAAATCCAGTCAAGTCATCCAAGTAAGCATTCGTTTCTTACCTCCAGGCCCTTTTACAATGGAGTTTTACCTAGCCTTTCAATAAGCTTCATTACATGTAATCTCATTAGACAAATACCCTCCAATCCTATCACCTAGGCCTACGTCTAGACTTTACCGGTGATTAACTAGGGGTACGCATGCCTTTCTAGGTCTTACAGACATATGCCTATTTACATATAATTGCTTACAACTCCAAAATAAATAAAAATAATTAATTGTCGCAGTGACTTTTACCGTCACTCCAATGCCATTTCACTGCTGGTTCCCGACACCTCTTGCTTTGTCATGTCATTATTGATACTTACAAAACTATAAACACTCCAATATTCAGCACATGAGAAATTACCACTCCAATTTACTTGAAGTTGAAGTCAACCATAAATCACATAAGCATACTCATGTGAACTTACCCAATGAAAATCGATCCTTCAAATCTATGCCTGTCACCGCTTGCATCACCCTTTCAATTGGTGTTGAGTCTGCATGCGTGTACTAACTGTGCAGTAAACACCATCTAA
This sequence comes from Picea engelmannii, assembly GCA_009831015.1. Lineage (NCBI taxonomy): Eukaryota > Viridiplantae > Streptophyta > Pinopsida > Pinales > Pinaceae > Picea > Picea engelmannii. Next base: position 555,827 of record ML794126.1, read on the forward strand.
CAAACAATTTAACAAATTTGAGGCAACATGAAGTTCATCGCTGCCAGCAATACATGCAATAATAGAAAAGATACAAGCTATTTGTTGCAAGAGGAAGCGAGTAGAAGCAACAGAATTTCCAAAGCCTTCATGGCTCGCTCACGTCTAAGCTCTCAACCAGGCAACAAGGAAAGCGACATTATTTCATCATTTGCTCACAAGACACTTCCATCCACTTCAATCTCGTGGCCAATCTCCTCGTTGTATTCCACGTCACACCACCAGAGGCCAAACTGCCAGAGGCGCACCTGGTCTATGCAGTCGTAGATTGCATTGCAGAGCTCCAGTGCCTTTACACTCCACTCAAAAAAAGTTCCTTGTGATTTTTCTCCTCTGCCTTAGACAATGGAGGCTTCAACCTCATCACACCCACGGAGGCCACGCCCACGCCACTCTTGGAAGTCCCATACCCAACTCCCATATGAGCACTACAACGGCCCCAAGGAAGCCGAAGAACGTGGTAGTCTCCTCACAACTGAATGTCCCCACCATTTTAACTGGGATCTGAGACGAGCTTCTTGATAGGACTTCAAAGGTTTTCAGAGCTTCCAGAGAGATCAAACCTGGAACCAACTATAAGGCCATAGAGTCCAAGTGCTTCCGCAAATATCAATATGAGGAGCAGACCAAAAAAGACATTTGACTGTTGTGCATTGGCTCTGACACCGGCATCACCGACAATACCAATAGCCATACCCACAGAAAGACCCGAGAGCCCACAAGCCAGTCCCGATAAAAGATGCGCATAGCCATCAAATAGATAATAGGACACGTGCTGATAATCACGGCAATAATAAAACCATAAATACCCAGCACTCTAGCCATGACGACTGGAATAATTGATTTCATCACAAGCTTCGGCCCCAAAAGAAAAAACGTATGTACTCTGCCTTTCAGGGTCTTGTTAGAGATAATGCTTACAGCTGTTGTAACTGTGAGTTAGCCTTACAGTTGTTGTAATTGTGAGTTAGCTGTTGTAACTGTGAGTTTCTAGGTTAACTATTTTTAGCTAATCAGATCCACTTTCTTAGGATCTAGATTGTTAGGAGTCGGTGATCTGGATACTATATATGTAACCTCCATTTGTCTGTGTAATACATTCTATTATTGTGTGTTAATCTTGTGCAATGGCTACTCTCTCGATTTCCAAGTTGGTATTAGAGCAAGGAATGCCCTGACTCTCTCACGAGAGGGGCTGGAGGATGAGAGAAGAGTGATAAGTTGATTCCACTGTAGGAGTAGATTAGGTTAGAGGGTTTGAATTTCTAAATTTTCTGTGTGTTTTGTGAGATTGCTGCGGGAGACTCTCCTTGTGAATAAAGGACCACCGCATAGGAGAACTGAAGAGGGTATCATTGCCCAGATATTCATTGATCAAACTGTGAGAGGTTAGACGCTTGTGCATTCGTTGATTAGTGACAGCTGCGTGGAAGAAAAGAGATCCAGATCTGCTTTGGCGTTGACAGCAGGGTTCGATTTTCTCTCTGCCAAAACTCCGATTCCCGCTGCAATGGGTGGACTTTATGTTCGGCAAGTGTTTGAGTTGGTTTGGTAGATTTGTTGTAGTGTTACATATAGTGTGATGTGATTTATGTATGTTAGATATATATTGTAAAAACTTTTGATTCTTGTTGTATTTCGGTGCTCCAAAATCATCAGTTACGTTTTATCATTGTGTTGTTGAGTGTGTGTAAAAAGGTCATTTTGTAAGATCGATTACTGATTGTTTCAGTATCTAGACTATTCTTCGAGGTAGTTTAGAATCGTTGATCCTATAGATACTTCAAAGATGGTCGGAAGCGGTTGTATTTGTGTTGTATGAAGTGGTAGCTCGGAGATGATGGGAGAGAAAGAGTGTGTCTATGAAGTTCAGAGATGGGTGTAACTGCATATAAGGACCAGTGAGACAGACATGACAAAATTTGTGTTGTAACCTTTTTGTTATGTTTTGTAATTTGTGATTTTAATATTTGTAATGTAAGCATTAAGAGAGGGTGTTAGAGATAATGCTTACAACCGTTGTAACTGTGAGTGAGCCTTACAGCTGTTGTAACTGTGAGTTTCTAGGTTAACTAGTTTTAGCTAATCAGATCCACTTTCTTAGGATCTAGATCGTTAGGAGTCGATGATCTGGATACTATATATGTAACCTCCATTTGTCTGTGTAATACATTCTATTATTGTGTGTTAATCTTGTGCAATGGCTACTCTCTCAATTTCCTAGTGGTCTATGTTTCCTCGTTCTTACTAAAGCGAGGAGCGACCGTCCTCTTTACAAAAACGATGGTGGTTTTCCTTAGGATCAACACCTCCCAACAGTGCGCGGCCTCTTCCAATAGCAGATCTTTTAATGATGGGCTTCACCTCCGCACAGAAGTCCTTCCTGTTCGGCTCCTCTCCTCCACGCAGGCAGTTCTTCAACAAGGCGACAGTGATCTCAAAATAGTAGCTCTGATATCTGTGATAACTCCACCATGGCTCTCTCTAGTTCTTTGCGGTGATTTTGATAACTAACATGACAGTCCTTTCACACATCTGACAACAAGTCATTTCTTGTGCATGAGATCTTGTGATCTCCACACGGTCTATCCACGCAACGATTCTTCATGGTGAACGCTAATCTCCACCTTGACACTCCGATACCACTTGTTGGGTCCATGAACTCACGAAGATCTGACTCACATAGAAAAGGAATCAAATATATAACTCACAGTCACATTCAATCACACATAGGAGACACAGGTTTACGTGGTAAAACCCTCAGGATGAGAGAAACATTCACGGGACAATGGCTATGGCATTATATTGCTCAAAGGATAAGAGATTACAATCAGCAACCAAGGAGAGGGCTTAAAGCCCCTTTCTCAATATCCATCTCTGAGCCACACATATTTAAACAACTTCTCCCATAGTTACAATGAAACTAATTCATTAATTTCTCCAACCTAATTTAGCAATTTTGTTTCAACAAGCCTAAACAATAGGCAACATTTGAACAACCTTATCCTAAATTGGTTGTCACATTTCCAACATCATGGAGCTTGTGAAACATGTAAAGGAAATTTAGGTTTCCACCATCATGGAGCTTGTGAAACATGTAAAGGAAATTTAGGTTTCTGAAAATGAGGATGATATTTGTTGGTGGTGGCAATCCATCACCCACATACGATCATCTTCCATCATCTTTTTCTCCGTTTCATTGGTCTTGTTTGTAATGCATACCTATAGGAAATATTACCACCAATCTACTATTGAAATACCATTTCACAAACGCAATCAACTCCGAAACAATTTAACAAAAAACTTAAAATCAATAGGCATTGCAGTTACACTCAAATAAACACCATTCCTAAAATACCATATGAAATACAAATTATGCAAAAGCTAAAGGGAAAGTGAGGATAAACATGATCTAATTCAAGTTAAACAAATTCCATTTGCTTAATAACATACCTTCTATTTTACCCACCCAGATTACCTTAAGTGTCCTTTCCCTAGTTTTGAGGCATGCTAGCATTATACATATTACGGAGTAATTTGTCTTAGATGTCCCCCCTTAAGAATATAACAGTCACCAATGCTCTAAAAGATTATATGGCATTCGACTACTTTCTCTAATCCACTAGAGAGTTTAAGATGTACTGAGCATCTTCTAGCTTTCATACTTCACCGTGTCAGAGATGCATCAGTGGTAATCAATAGTAACCATTTCCTTGTACCCCGCAAACTCCGATACATTTTTCTTCATTGACACACTTTAATATCAAACTTCAAAATGGAGTGCTTACTTCCATCTATCTTGATTATTGGACAAGGAATGCTTAAGCTAATGCCAAATCGCCCTCGCTTCACAAATTTATCATGGTTTGTCAAAACAATCTCTTCACTAAGCAATATGTATCAATATGTAACTCAAGGATAAAATAAACTGAGTTCTAATATCAATGGCTACACCCAAAATCAAAACTTGACTGCTAGTGACTTCAATCTCCCACGTTCATAATATAGTTGGTTCTGATGTCATGTGGGAAATGTTCCTTGCATTATCAATAATGCTTAGGAGAACCAAACGTTTTGAGTGCAAAGTACTACCAGTTTATTTATTTCACAATCTGATAATGACACCCTATCATAGATAAACCACATATAAGAACACAAGTACGAAGATTACAAAACAATATAGCTATATTGATTACAACGCTATACCGGCCAATAGAAATAAGATATGTTATAATCTTCTTTCAATGAAATCACAAGGTCCGAACTCTATGGATCTTGTGATCTAAACAAGAAGAACAGACTTACATTTCATAAGTTTACAAATGATGTATAGCCCATGGTTCATGAACTCCAACGTACACTTTCCTTTCCACCCGCTAACTCTCAAATCAGTCTACTTTATTAAACTCAAACAAGTGTGATCCACACCTACCCATATATCTAAATGGGTGACCGATCTAAATTGATCAAGGATTATGTTTAACTTAGGCTTCCATGAAATCTACCACTAAGTGCTCGTGTCACCTGTTGAAAAATTCAAATGGCTGACCTCCAGAAATGGTCAAAGCTTACGATTGACCAAGTCTTTCATAAAAACTACGACTCATCAAAAGTCTAAAGTGCTGGGATCAAATTTCACCTACCATTATACATTGAATTGCTTTCACATCCAACTATGCCATCTAATTAAGTTGTAATCAACATTATTACATTAAAAAAATTGTATAGACGATTAAAGTGTTGCAATAGAATAACACTGGCCATAACAATTAATTCGATACCCATATGCACATTCAGTCATTTAATCACATAAACCATAATTCCTGAGTATTCATGGATTATTAATATCTTGTAAAGTTGTACATATGAAAATACAGTAGGTTGCATGGCCACAGCTTTCCTTATAAAGTTATGATTATAAGCTCTTATGAGATATCTTCAATGTCATTCACAAAAAAAAAAAAAATCAATTCAACACAACTAAAGCCTAATTTACAGAATAGATGGATAAGCATGCCCTTTGCATTATAATTAATAACTGTAACAACCTTCTAAATCTCCAAATAAATATACTCTAAATATCCGAAAGTGCCCTCTTGGGCCCGTGCTTATTTCTAGTCTTCTCTCTTAATAAAAACAATACATAATTCTCATATACAACAACATCCAGAATCATTATATAATAATAAAGATTAGATAACTTATATGTTATGAACTGCACTCGGGGAAATGACTACACTGGAGCATTTTTCATCTAAGAGAAACGCGCCATCTTGAGTAGATGCCACTCTTGTGATGGGAAATGAAACAAGAAGGGATAATTTATTAGTTATGGTTCCAGTTTCCCTCAATCACCCCAATTTCCAATTATTACAACCAGAGAATTTACCTTTCAACCTAGATTGATAACAATAATCTTACTCACCTGCCTATCTTTTGGCCTAAACTCCACAGAACACAAAAATGGAATCTCCTTCCCTCTAGTGCTCTACCACAAGATGACCAAGAAATATTTAATGATGACCAGGGTAACAATTATATACACTCTCAGCCATTGTTTCCTCACACATACATGGCAACCAATCTATAAAAACAATACTATGACAGAAAAATGCTCTCTCTCCCCAACATACATGAATGGTAGAATGAATCAATGGTTTTCCTCCAAGATTGAAAGAAAGAATGCCCCTTCACAGGCTTGCATGAATGCTAAGCTTTCACGGGAAACACATGCCCATCCAATAAACTTGATAAAAATAGTATATGCCACATAAGGCAAGAGTAATAGGGAGGCTTTCGAACTAGACACGTGGCTTCATTAAAAAAAAAATATTTATTGGACTCACTTTTATTTATCCTCCGGTTACTTCACTACCCGCATACTGCTCCTAAGGAGATATAATACCAAGTGAACCTCTTATTATTATATTATTATTAATATTAATCCATTTTATTTTCAATAGAGAAAAATATTAACTCACTTACACATTATGGTCATATGCCCCTTGGGGTATTACAATAGCACAATGTTGATCTATACCATTTGTAACTCAAAGGCTTTTTCCGACGGAGAATGAAGCTTGGAAATCAACTTGTCTCGCGGCTGCTTCTCTTTGCAATCTCAGCATGAACCCAAAAAGTCACTTTATGTGAACCCAGAAGACATACTTATGCGAACCCAGAAAACCTTTTTATGTGAACCCAACACGGCTACCACCATGAACCTTCAAACAACCCAACGCCCAAAACTGCCCTTACCGGCCACCTGCCTTGCGGGACTTACTACAGACGCTATTCAGGACCTAAGTGAACTTCAAATAATCATCTCAGTGAACTTTATCTAAGCTTTCTAGTGAACTTTCATATAATCCTCCAGTGAACTTTAGCATGATATTCCAGTGAACTCCAGATAATCACAATAATAGGCAAACAGATAAAGCATATAACAGAAACAAGATAATAGATAATATTCAGAGATGTAATGCGGAAGATGATATATTATATTGAAAGAGCCAGAGCGGCTTGGGTATTACAGAGTTTGAGCACAGATTGCTCACTTCTCACCACACACTTATGCAAACTATTAGAAAGACACAAAGCTCAAAAGAAGGGACCTTAGAGAACTTAGACTCTACTGACTGACTCAAGACTTTCCGACCTCCCCTCAAATGAACTTCTCATCCCATTATATACAAATTTTCAGGAGAAAAGAATCATTTTCGAATGAGACATAAAGCTATCGAATCTACTTTTAAGATTTAGCAATCTATGCTTTGAAGATTTGGCAATGTGATCATGCAAGAATCTCTGACCAAACTTCAAATCTACTTTATTGAGTACCAACGAATCTTAGAAATGCGGGTCAAACCACGCCAAAAGCTAGAGAAGTGCTCTAGGTTTCTAAGATGCTTTTACAAACTGGAGTTTTAGGATGACAAACCCACGGAAACCTATTGACACCACTGTCGGCCAGTAAGACATGAAACATATGCTTTTTACAAAGTGGAGATTTATGACGGTAAATCCACGGAAACCGACTGACACCACTGTCGGCCAGTAAGACATGAGGGTCTATTATTCCACCGGCGGATCATGAAAGTGATTGAAACGGTAAGGATCCAAATGTTGAGTGTAGATTTCTCGGTACATCTAGGGATCTTCATTGCTGTCTTCCTCTTGTTGTAGAACATATTTAGTTCGGATGACCCAAGGGTGTCTTTCATTTATGAAACTATTCATATAACCACTGTTGGAGATTTGATTGAGCCGGTGAACATTATTGAAAAGATTTAACTGATGAAACATCTGTTCAACCTCGAAAACATCCGGGTGTATAGCACTTGGGTTTAACCTAAACTTCTTCCACCAATCTTCAAGCCATTCTGGTTCAGGATTTGTATTTTCTCTGAAGTGAGTAGCGAATTTTACCATGCAATAGTAGTATTTATACCTGTCACTCCACAAACATATATGATCCCACATAGCCTGATACTGATAATAATTTATTTGGTGAAGGAGACTGGAAGGATCTTGGTGAGGCCAAGACTGTAATGCCCTTATTCGATTTATCACCAGGTAGGAGTGGTCTGGGGTTTCACGCCATTGCTGAGAAGTTTGGAAAAACCATCTTCTGAATGAAGTTGTTAATCTGCTGAGATCTCCCATTTCGATTAACTTTTCTCTAGCAACAATAGTAGAAGCTTGATGTATTCTACCTATAACATCCTGAGGTGGTATAACATGAATACTATAATTTGAAGAGAATCCAGGCAGACCAAACTCGATTCCTTCTGACCATCTTAGCTCCCAATGTGGGGCCCAGTTTTGGGAATAAGTTTCCCAATCCAAATTATCAACAATCTGTTCAGTCACTGGTCTATTGTTTAAATCATCCCAGGTGTTAATAATAACCAGCCTTTTAGATTTTTTAGAACAATACACAATATTTGACTGTTGTTTGGAGATAAAATCAAGTATCTTTGTGACTGGTGGATGTCTTCCCAACCTAGGCATAGTGATGAAGTAGGTTGGGTGCCCTTTAGCAGTTTTTGCAGATCCATGTGGTTCAACAACAGCAAGAAAAGGAGTCCCCAATATGCAATCAAGAGGCAAATCTGCTAAAAGAAATTTCATTCCTAAAGCATTTTGATCAAACCATAAAATGCCTTTAGGAATCTCATAATCAAAATCTGTAGAGACGTTTCCTACTCCAATAGCAGAATAATTGCTAGGAAGCCAATATTTGCAAAGGATCAAATTTTTATGGAGGAGATTCATATCAAATCCAGTGTCAAGCAAAGCATTTAAGTTAAACATTTCTCCATTTATTTCTAAGTTTATCTGAACATGATACTTCTGAAATTTGATAGGCAGAATCTTCATAGCACTTAGTCCCTGCAACTGTTTTGAGTTTTGGCCATGTTTAGTTGGAATATCTTCTAAGGGTGGAGGAAAAGATGTTACCTGTTCTTTTAGGGCAATAATTTCTTGTCTCGCCCAAGCATCAATTTTATATGAATCATCAGACTCTTTCCCATATTTTTGCATTTCTGCTTTTAATTCAACAACCTCCTTTTTGAGGGAAAAAACTTCTTTTGCCAAGTCAGTGAGAGAGGGATGCTGTAACTTGGTCTCTTTATTGTGCTTGATGAAGGATTTGGTATTTCTTTCAAACGAAGCTTCTAAGAACAAAGGCTTAACTCCTTCTTTATAAGAAGATCCTGGGGTGCTTTGCTTTTATCTTGTTGTCATAGATTCTAAGAAGGATCTAAGTAAAGAATTTTTCATATCTCCTTCAGGCAAAGCTTTTATTTGGGCCAACATCTGAGCTTCTTGATCTCCGGTACTATGGTACATGCATACTTTCAATTTCCCCCTATGTTGTATGGGGCTAGATATAGAATCAGAACCAAAAACTTCTTCACAAGAACAAAATTTAGGGTTATCACACTTGCATTGATGGTTGAGAAGAATATTTTCATCATCTGAAGTAAATTCAAATTCAGATGTTTCTATTGATTCAGAACAACAGCCTTCTTGTAATAGGTGGACTTCTTCTCTTTTAACAAAAGGATGGTGTGGGCATTGATTTGTCAGGTGGTCACTAGCTCCACATCTATTGCAATGCACCCTATGTGCTAGTTGTTGTGTTGTTTTAGAACTAGCTTTTTGATAGGCTTCTTTAGCCTTGTTGTCTCAAAGGTATGTTGTTGAAAACATCCCAAGGGACATTAAAAAACCAGCGACACCAGAAATAAAAAAGTTCTTTTCATTAATGAACGGGTGTCCAAAACACTTGATAAAAGAAGATTTGATGAAAGAAATGTTAAATTGGGATTTATTTACTCATCCAGAAGCAGAGAATTTTGCTAGGACTGTCCCAAACAAAGAAAAACTGGTCTTATCAAGACAATGGCAAGAGTACATGGCTTAGAAGAATGTTTTTATTTCATTTTATGAATGGAAAACCCAACAGTAGATTCTTGCTACATTTCATAAAAGATCATTTGCCCCACAATCTTCCTGCAAAACTCTTGTGAGATCTCACCCAGTCTCTTGCCCTGTACAGTCTATTTCAATCTCTGATTTAGGGAAAGAAATAAGCAATCTTAAAAGAGACATCAAGGCACAAACATAGCAAAGCAAAGAACAGGAAGATGAAAGGGTCCTCCTTGTTCTTCATAAAAAAATTCATGTTCTTTTAGATATCAAGATAAAAGGGACAATATTCAAGCTAAAGACTCTAATGGATACAGGATCAGATCTAAATCTTATGGACAAAGACATTATTCCTACTAAATTCTGGCAGAAGACCCAAATGAGTGTTGTCGGTTTAGGCAATAAACCCACACAGTTTTCTTATGAGATCCCAGAGGCAATTTTATGCTTCAAGCATCATTGCTTATCCCTAAGATTTTTGCTTGCAAACATTCAGGTAGCTTGTATTCTCGGAACTCCATTTTTTGTTGTTGTTGAACCACATGGTTCTACCAAATTGCTAGACCAAAAATCAGGGTATTTTATCAACATTCCTTCTACCTCCAGAGACTCAAAAATCAAGGTAAAACTCCCATTTGTATCTACTCCTAGGCCGACCTCTATGGTCTATACAATCCAGAGTAAAACCCTCAAGATAGAAGAATTGAAAAGCAAACAGTCTTCCTTAAGGATTAGTGACCAGCTTAGTCAAAGCCACATCCAGCAAAAGATACAAATGTTTAGACAAGAAATTGAAGAACAAATCTGTTCAGAAAATCCAACTGCTTTCTGGCACCAAAAGAAGCTTGAAGTGATGCTTCCATATAAAGATGACTATAAAGGGAAGCCTTGTAAAAGTAGAGCAATTCCAATGAATGTTGAATATCAGAAGTTATGCTCTGAAGAAATTAAAAATCTATTATCCAAAGGACTCATCAGAGAATCCATTAGTACATGGAATTGCTATGGATTTTATGTCAACAAACACTCTAAACAGATAAGAGGTATCCCCAGGCTAGTGGTAAATTATAAGCCTCTAAATAAAGTCTTAGCGGATGATACCTATCCAATCCCAAATAAAATCAGTTTAATAACAAGGATTGTTGGTGCAAAGATCTTTTCTAAATTTGACTTAAAGTCTGGATTTGGGCAAGTAGCAATAAAAGAAGAAGATAAATTCAAGACAACTTTCAGTATCCCAGCAGGACATTATGAATGGAACGTGATGCCTTTTGGTTTGAAAAATGCCCCAGCAAAATTCCAAAGCGTAATGGATGATACTTTAAAGCCCTATTTTGATTGGTTTATTGTTTATATTGACGACATACTTGTATTTTCTTCCTCTATTGATCAACACTTTAAGCATCTTAAGAAGTTCATACAAGTTGTCAAACAAGCAGGACTAGTTTTTTCAAAGAAAAAACTTGAACTTTTTAAAACAGAAGTTAAATATCTTGGTCACATCATACAGAATGGGGAGTTAACCTTGCAAACACATGCTATTGAATTTGTTGATAAGTTTCCAAACAAAATCACTGACAAAACCCAACTTCAGATATTTCTTGGAAGCCTAAATTATATCAGTCATGTTTTCAAAGGATGTGCACAGGATCGCAAATTGCTTAATGACAGACTAAAGAAAGATCCAATGCCTTGGACAGAAGCACATTCACAAGCAGTCAAAAAAATCAAGGCTAAAGCAAAAACACTTGCTTTACTCTATATTTTTGATGATGATCTTTCTAAGATTGTAGAAACATATGCCAGCAATTTGGGATGGGGCGTTGTCCTTAAGAAAGTCAGAAATCAAGGAGGGAAGCAAAGGGAGGAAATAGTTCAATTTTCCTCTGGTCTATGGAAGGCCTCTGAGAAAAATTACTCTGCACTAGACAAAGAAATAAAACTAGCACTCAATAATATTCATAAATTTGAGATATTTCTTATTCATAAGAAATGTCTACTTAGAACTGATGCGGCTGCCATGAATAAAGTTCTTAATAAGGAAATAAGAGTTCCTAGTGATGCAAAGTTCGCTAGATGGAAAGCTCTGTTTTCCAATTTTGATTTCTCGATTGAACATATCAAGGGGGCTGCAAATTGTATTCCAAATTTTTTAAGTAGAGAACATCTCCAACAAACCTACATGATAATCTCTATTCAATTAAGGAATGGAGCTGAAGTCTTAGAAACTATTCCAGATACGTTGAGTTGGGAACAATATTCTTCAAACTGGAAACCTCATTGGGAGCAACGAAGTACAAAAGTATTATCCCCTGCAAATCAATTTTATTGTTCAAGATTAGTCCCAAAAATACGCAAGAGACAAACCTCTAATGTCATGATCCCTGTAATTTCCAGAGCTTCTCAAAAAGCTGAAGAAGCCCAAGATGCTCTTGCAAATACTTTTCATGACATTGATCTTATCTAGGATATCAGAAATAACCAAGGTTTTAAACAACAATACTTTTGTATACAAAGACCATGGTTACTATACCATTGGACAGAAAGGAATCAAGCCTTATATTTTCCCAACAGTGACTATGACTATTCACATTATAAGATGTTGTGGTGGGAATTTCTATAGCAAGAAGATTTTTTCATATTGCTCAAATTCGGAAACATCAATACTGCTACAGGAGGAAGGCCTCCGATTTGACTTGTAGATTGGTGGAAGGACTTTGGTCTCAATAAAAGTGCAATAGATCCAATAGTCCTATCTTCTTTATGCAACATCCTGACTCCACTTCAGTATGTACAAGGACTCTTGCAAACTGGGCCCACTGATGGAGAAATACTTTGTCATTTTATCCTCAATCATCTCCAATGGGTGACTAAAACCAAAACTAGTGTGCAAACAATAAATGGACAATCATTTATTATTAGAAAAGTTTACAGTAAAATGTGGGATACACTCAATTATGAAGCAAGATTCCTTACACACATCAAGAATGACTAAAGAAAGAAAAAGAGTTCATGTCTTACTGGCCGACAGTGGTGTCAGTTGGGTTACGTGGGATTACCGTCATAAATCTCCACTTTGTAAAAAGCATATGTTTCATGTCTTACTGGCCGACAATGGTGTCAGCAGGTTTTCCTGTGTTTTCCATCCTAAAACTCCACTTTGTAAAAAGTATCTTAGAAACCTAGAGCACTTCTCTAGCTTTTGGCGTGGTTTGACCCGCATTTCTAAGATTCACTGGTACTCAATAAAGTAGATTTGAAGTTTGGTCGGAGATTCTTGCATGATTTCTCGGCCAAATCTCCAAAGTATACATTGCTAAATCTTAAAAGTAGATTCGATAGCTTTATGTCTCATCCGAAAATGACTCTTTTCTCCTGGAAATTTGTATATAATGGGATGAGAAGTTCATTTGAGGGGAGGTCGGAAAGTCTTGAGTCAGTCAATAGAGTCTAAGTTCTCTAAGCTCCCTTCTTTTGAGCTTTGTGTCTTTTTGATAGTTTGCATAAGTGTGTGGTGAGAAGTGAGCAATCTGTGCTCAAAGTCTGTAATACCCAAGCCGCTCTCCCTCTTTCAATATAATATATCAGCTTCCACATTACATCTCTAAATATTATCTATTATCTTGTCTATGTTATATGCTTTATATGTTTGCCTATTGTTGCGATCATCTGGAGTTCACTGGAATGTCATGCTAAAGTTCACTGGAGGATTATATGAAAGTTCACTGGAAAGCTTAGTTCATTATAAGGCTTTAATGAAACCCACACATGCACTAAACTACTCATAATTAATGTTATTAGAGAATCATTGTAAATATGGTGAAAGGTTAAATCTAAACACACTATAAACCAATTTTATGAAACTCTTTTTGGCGTCACCATCTAAAATAGTCACTCCCCAAAGACTCCTCTATAATACTCTTGACTCCCAAGACTCCTCAAAACTATTCAATACTCACCAAACTCCTCTGAAACTCCTCAAGACTCTCCAAGACTCCCCAAGACTCTTCTGAAATTTAAATTTAAGAATTTAATTTTTAAATTTAAATTTAAGAATTTAATTTTTAAATTTAAATTTGAGTATTTTTTCTCTTTGTCGAGTTTGAAAAGAGTTAGAAGAGTCTTCAAGAGTCACCAATGAAAAGTGTCTTAAAAGAGTCCGAGTCTGACAACATTGCTATAAACACACCCAAAAAACACTTGTCTTGAAAATTACCTTTTAATGAAGACCTTCCTTTTAATGACCAAAACTAGAACCCTCATGTGGAAGCCAACCACCTTCAACAAATTCAGTGAATATGATATGACATATGAATGCCCACTTACTCAACAGGAAGGCACACCCCCTCATGGGAGTGCATCTCTCGAGGATTATCTATTGTTTGTTTGTTAGTCGCATATTTTAACCTTTGAGCTACATTCATATGCATAATATACTAGTTCTTTTAGCCTTTGAGTTCCATGCATGCATAGTTTAGGGATCGACACCATCAAGCAAAAAATGCATATGGATCCTTTGTAAACCTATAAAAGGATATTGTTCAATGAATAATGGATAAGCAATTTGTTATGGTCTCTATTTTTGGTTCTCTGCTCATCTTTAGGGTTTTCTCTAGATTAGTGAGTGTGCTTCACGTCAACTCTTCATTTGTTTAGATCTAAGACACCTTTATGCCTCATCATTTGGTATCAAAGCCTATTTAGTCCATATTTCTCACTTGAATATGGTTCATTGGCTCAGTGCCCACCCATCTTTTATAGATACTTAAGTCTTTTGGAGGTTTCCCTCCCACCCTAAATGCCCTCTTCCTCAAAACTAGTTTTTTGTAGGATGCCCTCCCACCTAGGTCTTGTTTGGTGCAAACCCTAGGTGATTTTCTTCCAAGGGCATCTTTTACTTAATCTTTTGTCTATAAATAACATTTTTTAGTTATTTCTTTTACCTCAACACCCACTGAGACTACTTCGTTTCAACAACAATTTGGGTACTTTCAGGGCCACCAACCTACCCTATTTTCCATCTCTTGCAGACTGGGTCCTACTACTTTCCCAAGTAAACATCTCTAGTAAAGTTTTGGGTTTTTAGAGGTTTCTTCCCTAACCCAACAAATCTCTCTTAACTAATCGAGTTCTTTGGAATTTTCCCTAAGCCATCTCTTCAGCAAGAGGCTCCTTTGGTTGATTATTCATAAATTCTCAATAACACATTGAAGTGCCTGCATCTCCCTCCCATGATGCCTCCAAGTAGAGATCTCTCTTCATATGAGGACTACTCCAATCTCTCGCATGTCATCTAAGACTTGGCTATCACCCTCACCACAACAATGCACGACCAACCTAGGGCTCTTAGATGGATCCCTGAATTTTATTTCCCAACTATGGTGGACAAGTGCACGGGGACTTCACTAAGATAAGCTATCATGTAGCACGCTCACTCGTGGGATATTAAAGAATGCCTTTAATTTTACTAGATATTGAAAAATACCCTTCAAAGTTATTTTGTTGAACCTCCCAATACATTTATCCAATTTAAAAAAAAAAAATTACTAGATATATAGGTATCCATTTTTTGAGGCATTTTTAATACCCCCTTTTATTTCTACCTCTAGTACGTAGACAAGACAAAACCCTTAAAAAGGGAAATAAAAAAAAATAACGAAAAAAAAAAAAACAAGTGCATTGACATCCCAATATAGGGATCTAGCATTGTAGTAAGATATACTTGGGTTCAAGGGCTTGGTGTTATAATACTTTCACCCCTCTCTTCAATCTAATACATGGTCATGCATTCCTTGAGGAAAGCGTTTATGTATATGGATATCTATTTGTAGACCTAAAAAGAGGTTTATAACTCTTCGTGCTTTCGATCTTAAATCTTGTGGATATTTTAAGAAAAATATCTATCTATCTATCGACTTTGTCTTTCCATTAAAGTTTAGGCAAGTGATGTACCTCATAACCCATTCCTATTTTCTTATCATTCGAACTGAAAGGCACTCTTATTATGTGAGATGCAAGAGATTGTGATCCCAAGGCTCAATCTGTCCTAGGGGAATTCTTTCTATCCTTTAGGCAGAAATGAGTCTTTTTTTCCTTGTAATCTATCATTGTATTATATATTTTAATATCTTATGATTAAGGTCAAACATAATACAAGGATATTATTTTCATATGAGGGCTCAGACCCATCTTTCCAAACGAGAGACCTAATTGGTAGTTAAGCTCAATAACATTGAAGTAATCATAATCCTCTCCTCGTGTAATGAAAAAAAAAAAGTGTACACATCTCCATGAGGTTGTAAGGAGAGATCATATATGTTGTGTGGTGATATTATCTTCGACAAAGTTGTAAGAACCTAAAAACCCTCATTCTTCCAACTAAAATCACCCACTCAAAGAGACCCCTAAATAGTGAAAAACCAAGGTTTGCAAGAGAGCCCTTTGAAGTAACAAACACCATTGCCCTTAAATATGGGATCAAACTATGGGATTTTATGAATGCATAGAACTAACCTACACCAAAGTAAACCATACAAAATTATAAATAAAATCCTACATACAAAAATAAAGATTAAAGGGAAAATTAGGACAACTGATACATACAGAGATATGCAACACAAGCGCTCTAGTTCTCAATCACATTTTCCATATGAAGGATTTGGATGATCTTTGCAATGAGAAAAGCTACAACTTCACTATCAATTTCTTCTTTCAAAAGAGTGTTTCACCGGTTTTTATTGTGCATTGAATTCTTGAACAAAAATCTATTTCCTGAAAAGGTATTTTTTTAGGGGTGAAATTTTGCCAATTGACTATTTTTTGCAGAAAGCATATTTTCCAATTGGATTAAAAATTTGCCTATTTTTTCATATATATAATTAAATTAATAATAATAACCAAAAAATTACAAGTTTTAATAATAAATTATATGTTTTTTTAATATTCTCCTACATAACTATATGTATGATTTTTCAAACTGAAATAGTTGCCTAGAATATTATGCATAGGTATAATATTTGAATCCTTAAAAAATACCTTGTTTCCTAATACCTATAATGCCTTCACAATACCTAAAAAACAATTGTCGTTTTGTAGTTAAGAGATGTTGTGCATTAACTTTTGTCATTGGTCCTTCTAGAGACATCGTCAAATGTGATGTTTCTCATCTCAATTGTTTTGATTTGATATTAGGAATTACCTACCAACGCAACCACAATGCATTATATAGTGTCGTCACAATACCTATAAAATATTCAAAAATAAAAAGACTTATGAACTCACCTCTATTGTAATGCAACTCTCTTTCAATGTTGCAATCCAACATGTTAGCTTGCATATATGTCTTTCTCTATATGGTGTGAATCATGTCAATCCTAATCTTACCTCTCAGCAATCCATCCCACATGACATTGTTTCTCCTCTTGTTCCTCTCTCGGCATCAGAATGCCTCTCATTAGAGTTCCAACTTTCCTTCTCTCCATCCCAAACCTATCCAACATTCTCTCTCCTTCTAAAACAATTCCCATCACATACCTATTTTCCCTATGATATGTTCTAATGTTGAGAAAGGGAAAAAAATGAAAAGGCATTGCAACAACTTATTTATATTAATTTGTCAATATAAAATAATATCTATATGAAAAGACGGTGTGTTTGGTTATGAAGAACCTCATCTTCTATTTATTTAAAATTGGATTGTTAACTCAAGTATGGGAGGAAATTGGGAGATGTACTCATAATAAGTGTAAACCTAACCAAGTGTTATATGTGAGTAACTTAAGTCCCAATTTAATTTGTCTTTATTTGAAGTTAGCAAGTTAGATCTTCACCAATGACTTCTCATGCACTCAAGCTAGGTGTTATAAAAAAAAGTCATTTATACTTTTATTTATATGAATATAAAGGATGATACTTTTATTTATATGAATATAAAGGATGAATATAAAGGATGATACTTTTATTTATATGAATATAAAGGATGAGATCCCATTTTCAAATTTAAACTATTAGATAATTTGAAAATTGATTTATCATTATGTTATGATTCTATAAAAAAAAATATAATAAATATTGGATAAGTTGAAAATTGATTTATCATTATATTATAATTCTACGATAAATTGAGATCTTTACTATCATTATATTATTAATATGTATTTTTAATTTATAAATCTTCATAAACTGCAATATGCATGTTATTTTATTTCTTCATGATAATAATTAATATGCATATTATTTTGAATAAACCATTATTTCTTCATGATAATAATTAATATGCATGTTATTTTGAATAAACCAAAAACATAAAAGATAAAATGTTCTTAAATATTCTTAAGAGGTTTTACTTTATCTATTATCGAGTTTCGAGTTTCTAAAGTAACAAACTTGGTATTCATAAATTGCTAATGATATAAACCATGAATATTGTAATGTTGATATACTTTATCACATTAAACTTGCAATGTAGGGTAGTACATTAATTTTTTTCTCTTATTTATCCATGCATATACTTTATCACGTTAAACTTATAATGCAGGTAAGTACGATCATGTTTTCTTGTTGTTAAATCAACCAGCCACTAAATCACCACTAACTAACATGGCAATTAACTATTAAACAAACACACAAACAAGTACTACAAAGTTGTTCGGGTACAGAAAATTTATTATTTTAATAATGATGTGAAAAATTAAACGATATATTATAAAAACGACCATTTTCATTGCCTATAAAAAAAATCAAAATCAAATTAGATTTATGGTAAATCAATATAGTAACATGAAAATTAACTGTTTGCCAAACAAGTACTTCAAAGTATTTGAAGGTTAGAGAAAATAGATTATTACAAAAGTGATGTAAAGAATTAAATGATATATTTTATAAACAATTGCAGCTGCCCATTTTCCTGATAGTATATATAGGCATTTAAATATTTTCTTTATGATAAATCAATATATTAGAAGGTGTAATCTATAGTTTAACTTATGGGGAAGTTACAAGAGAGTGATGTTTCTGATTAGTATTATAGTTGATTGGAGTTATTATAATTGTTTGTTAGGTCTTTCACATTTTTCATAGTTATTGTTTAGTGCATAATATTTATTAATGGTTATAACATGTGTCTTATTTATTAGGCATATTTACTGGTCATTGTTATGTGTATATTTATGCATAAACAAAGGAATGATATTTTAAGGTCATAAAAAAATTAGAATATGTGATAGCTTGTATACATTGTAGATAAAAATATTATTTACATATATTAATTTGTTGGTTTTAAATTTTTAAAAGTATAGAACAAATTATATTGTATATAAGGGATAAACTAAGTGTAAGTATTCCATATTTATTGGAAGAACTATGTATACTCACAATTATGAGGTATTACTTATTAAAGAGGAAAGATGATATTCAAACTTATTTATTTTTATAAGTAATATAGTATAAAGAATAAAGTTTGTTTACATCATTAAAGTAAGTGAGTAAGCAATAAAAATAAGATGAAAGAAATTATTCTATATAGTGTTGAGAAAGAAGAGTATATTTAAGAAAAATATTAATATGAAATTGCAACAATGATCTAAGTCCAAAATTTTTAAGATAAAAATAATATCATTTGACTTATTCAATTACATATAATTTTTATGGTCATTAAGCATACCTATTATATCTAAGATTTATCATTCATATTTTAAAACTTGTCATTCATATTCTAAAGATAAATTTAAGATTGAAAAATATTTCAGAGTCAATGTTCTATTTCTTATATTTTAGAAAAACTTTGCACCTTCTATTTAAAAAGAAGTCACCTCACTAATAAGACTTGAATCTTTTGTGTAAAAGCAAAAAGAAATCTCAAAAAATAAAATAAAAGAGTAGAGTTATTATTATGAAATTCACACTTTAAATTCGTGCCCCAAAGTAATGGAAACATACAAGGGGGCATACTTGTATTATATGAGTTATGGGTGGAAGTCCACGACTACTATTAACATTGTGATTCTAATGATCATTTAAAAAGTCGACATTCTAATTTTAATGATCATTAAATGAAATTATAAAAAATATAAAATTATTAAATATTATTTTATTATATATAAAAAATTGATATTTTAATTTTAATGATCATTAAATGAAATTATAAAAAATATAAAATTATTAAATACTATTTTATTATATATAATAAATTATTAGGAAAGTATACAACTTTTACAAATTAAAATTAAAAATATAAATATTTTTTATAATAAAATATGACACTATGAGAACACTCTATTCACACGTTATAGCTAGAGTGTATTGTGAGTTATATATATATATATATATATATATATATATATATATATATATATATATATATATATATATATATATATATATATATATATAATTTGTATTAAATATATGAAATATTCAATTTAAATATAAGTGCATCATATTTTATAAGGCATATTTCGATAAAAAAAAAAACATAGGGATAATAATAACTGATTTTCATATGAATTTTTTTTTAGGGTTCATTTCACAGTGTTTAAATATCATTTATAAGAATTATTACTAATAAAGATAAAAACAATTCTACAAGTTTCGAGAAGTTACTCTAATGTATGTTGTATATATTTTTACAAGGGAGAAAATGTGTAATTTATATTTGAAGAATACACAACTAAAAATGTAGAGGTTAGACTTTCTCCAAAAATGGATACAATTTTAAAGGGAGAAAATGTGCAATTTATGTTTAAAAAATACATAACTAAAAATGCAAAGGTTAAAGTTTTTTCAAAAATGGTTACAATTTCAAATGGAGGAGAGTGCATGTAATTAATTATATGACAAAATTGAAATATATATAAAATAATACTTTGATTACACTAACTATGTTGGTCATTCGAAACTATTTCATCTATAAATTATACTTTTGAATTATATATATAAATTACATATCATTTTATTTTCCAATATATATAAATTAAATATCATTTTATTTTCCAACTTCTAAACTATCTAAATGTTCTAGAGTAATCCAAAATGTGGATCACATAAAAAAAAAAAAAAATCCTTAAGGATATGGACTAAAGGTATTGATTTAAAGCACTTAAAGATTAAAGTTCCATTAAGTAATAATGAACTCAATAATATTTTCCAAAATGTGGATCACATTAAAAAAAAAAAATTCCTTAAGGATATGGACTAAAGGTATTGATTTAAAGCACTTAAAGATTAAAGTTCCATTAAGTAATAATGGACTCAATAGTATTTTGTTATTAAAGTAAAAGTATTTTGTTATTAAAGTAAAAGTAAATTTTTTGGTGAAGAGATTTTAAATTGAAGTACCTATTAATAATACACAATTTATAGTAATAAACATTTGTATTATAGCATTGTAACATAAGAGATGTACTAAGTATTCATATAGTATTTTATATCATTTGGTATGTATTTATAAGCTAAGATTATACCTAGAGTGATGTATATTATATGATGTTAACTATGCTAATGTATAAGATTATAATTATGTATAGTCGTGATAAAAGATAGGTTTTATATATTTAAGTTATTTCAAAATATGCTTATATATTTAATTTATTTGGAAAAATAAGGTTATACTATATTTCCTTATTACAATTTCTTTCCACAATGAATTATGACTCTGTTGGTAGAAGTTGTCCAATGGTGTAATTAAAAATCTCTTAAAAGAGATGATGAAACAATGATATGACCCTAAGGGGACCATATATGGGGTTAAATGTATATGTAATGAAGTAATTGTATATGTAATAGGGGTCACCGTAATAAAGAGACCATGAGTGCAATGAGTAAATAGGTATATCTTGATACGGATTTATGAGCGAAACAAAATGAATAACAAACTGAATACAATAACATAGAGATACGGGGAACAACAACATATATCCATTGAACAATAACTTCTATTGAATAAATAAAATAAGCCGAAACTATAAAACTGCAGAACTGAAAACAACTTGCTCGAATGGTGGTAGCTATCTCTGAGAAGAGATGTGGCTGCTACACGCATCTTTCTGAGCAGAATAATTACAATGAGGCTCCAGAGGCCTTTTTAACATTACTCATAAATGCCAAAACCCTAGACATCCAAAAACCTAACCCTAGGAGATGAAACACCAAAAGTTATGTGGGCCCCGATGGGTAAGTTGGTACCTAAACTTCTCGAGCTCGTAAATTTTTCATACGACCTCTGTTTTAGACGTGTGATAGTCTGTTGGAAAGGTCTTCTCGGGAACTACACATTATGTCATCAAACTCTGACTTTGTCTATAGTTTGACTATGGCAAGCCAAATAAAACATTGTTTAGGACCCCAAAACGGCCCTGGAAGTATAGAAAGATGTGATGACATGAAAACTTCCAAAATAAGCTAGTTGGATTAGGTGGGTGGCCGCCAGGCTCCACCTGGAAGATCTGTAGGGATTCAGATAACCCCGAAAGTGTACAACCCACAATTACAAAGAAGTAGAGAAGAATGTGTTGAACTAAAAACTATTAAGAGGAGGCAGTTGGAATAGGTGGGTGGCCACCAATATCCACCTAGATCAATCCTCCCCCCTTAGGAAGAAATGGCCTCCATTGTGTTGAATTCCCCCATTGGGCGAGGAAACTTCTGCTAAATTTTCCCCCGGGTGAGCCACTTGCCTTGGTGTAGGAGTTGCTCTGCCTTGACAACCTGATAAAGTTGGATCCTCTGTTGGTGAGTTCCCTTGACATGTGTGTCCACTATCTGATCAGTAGATGTCTGTTCCATGCAGTCATGGTTGAGCTCTGTTGCTGTCAGTTGTTCTGCGATCTCTGAGGTGTCTAATAATGGTGGAAAATATGATCAAAGGAAGTCCACATTGAACACTGGTTGGAAGACAAGGGTGGAGTGTTGAGCTCAAAATCATTGCTACCCATAGTCTTGGTGATATTGTAAGGCACATAGCGAAGTGGGTGGAGCTTCCGATGGGGCCTTGTAAGGCGCTCTTTCTGCAAATGTAACCAGACCTTGTCTCCCACCTAAAACTGGTGCAGTACCTGGTGTTGATCATGGCGCTACTTGAACTTAGCATTGGCTTTCTGCAAAATCTCATGGACATGTTGGTGAATGTGTTGAATCCGCTCAATGAACCCGGTGGCTTTGTCGGCCTCAGACTGAACATGGGAAAATTTTTCCTGTGTGGTTGCAAGAGGTATTGCAACATCAATGGGACCCAAGGGTTGGAATCCCAGCCCCACCTGAAATGGGCTATGGTTGGTGGAGCTATGGAGAGCCATGTTGTAGTTGTGTTAAACATAGGGAAGACTCTCATCCCATGTACGCAAATGCTTAGAGTTGTACATGCACAGGATGTGCACAATCATCTGATTGACTACCTTTATCTAGTCGTCGATTTGGGGGTGGAAAGCAGTGGATTTAGTGAGATTGGTGTCCAATAGTGACCAGAGACTCGACCAAAATGTGATGAGGAACCAGTTGTCCCTATCGGAGGTGATGGTCTGTGGTATCCCAAAATGGACCCACGCTCATTCGAAGAAGAGCTTGGCAGTATCTGTCTATGTGATGTTCTTCTTGCATGCTATGAGAATGGCCATCTTCGAAAACCAATCAACTACCACGAATACACAATCATTTCCTTGCTTGGTGGACGGAAGGCCAAACATGTAATCCATTGAGATGGATTCCCAAGACCTCTCGGGAGTAGGAAGAGGGGTGTATAAGCCTTGCTTCTTGATGGTTGGCTTGGCAATGGCACAAGCAGTGCAAGATCCGATATACTTGTTGACGTCCTGTCAAAGTTTTGGCCAATAAAAATGTTTTTGTAGAATAGCAACAGTTTTCTCCACACCAAAATGTCCTGTCATCCGACTGTAGTGAGACTCCCAAATCATCTTTGCACGCTTGCTTGCAAGAACACAGAGATGGTCCAAATGGCATAACATTATGTCTTGAATGTGAAAATCGGCGACATTCCAACCTGTACCCAAGAGCTGGTAGGTAGTGGCGAAGTTCAGATCTTGCTGATAAAGTTGGGGCCATTCAAATGCCTCATGCCCACAGGAATGCAGCACGGTGGTGAGTGCAGCCACGAGAATTCGACTGATGCAGTTAACGACATAATTTGTGCTCTGTGTCTTATACTTGATGTTGAGATGGAACTGTTGTAGGTAGGTGGACGACTTCTGATGGTGGTCGTTCTGCAACTTCCCCTGTGTTTGTATGAACTACAGACGATTATGATCAATGTGGATGATTGTCTCCTTTCCCAAAATGTAATGTTTCCATTGACCACAGGTTTGTAGAATGGAATACAATTCTTTGTCATAGGTGGGGTATTTCCAGAAAGTATCTGAGAGTGTCCCACTATGGTATGCTATTGGATGACTGTGCTAAGTGAGAACTACGCCTACAGCATAGTTGAATGCATCAGTCTCAATCTCGAACGATTGTTGCAGATCGGGTAAGGAGAGTACTGGAGTTGAGCACAGGCGATGCTTCAGATCATCAAATGCTCGTTGTTTTTCCTTTCCCCATGTGAACGTTTCTCTGCCACTGCCCTTGGTCACTCGACTGAGGGCCCAAGCAATATGGGAGAATCCCAACACGAGCCATCGGTAAAAGTTGGCAAGTCCCAAGAATATCTGAATCTCGGTTAGTGTGGTCGGGGATGGCCAGTCATGGATGTCTTGGATCTTAGCTGGATCAACATGTACCCCATGCTCATAAACAATGTAGCGCAAGTATTGGACCCTGTTCAGCCAAAGGAGCATTTTTCCAAGTTGGCATATAGCTTGTGTTGTCGTAGAGTGCTCAAAACCTGTTGAATATGCAACATGTGCTCCTCCCAAGTTCTGTTGAAGATGAGGATTTCATCCAAATATACCACCACAAAAGAGTTGGTGAAGGGTATCAATACATCATCCATCAACCTCATGAAAGTGGTTGGTGCATTTGTTAAGAAAAAGGGAATGACCAGCCATTCGAGGAGACCTTCTTTAGATTTGAAAGTTGTCTTCCATACATCAGTTGGTTCGATGGGAAACTGGTAGTAGCCAGACATTAGGTCAATCTTGTTGAAGAAATTTGCCCCCTTGAGTTGGTCAAGAAGTTCATCAATTCTGGGAATTGGGTACCGGTTCCTAACTGTGATTTTGTTTGCTTCTTTGTAATCAATCCAGAGCCTCCAGGTCTCGTCTTTCTTCTGCACCAGTTCAATCGGGCTTTCGTTAGGGGAGGAGTTCGATCTTATGTGCCCCTTTTGAATCAATTCTTGGATCTGACACTTGATTTCGTCATTTTCCATCAGCAAGCGACGATAGACTGGTCCATTAGGAAGAGGTGCATCGGGGGTTAGATCAATTGGATGCTTGACTTGGCAATGTGTCAGTACCCCGGTGGGTGAGGAGAAGATGTCTCTGTACTCTTCCACGATCCCATCCACTTGCTTCTGCTGCAAATAGAGGTTGTGTGTAGAGGCCATGGATGTGGCGGCGACCTTCTGCTTACTATGAGCACGGATCACAAAGAAGATGAACTTCTCGATCTATGAAATGACCTTACTGCATTGCTTAGAAGAGATTAAAGAAATAGCGGTAGGCGGCGCTACCTATGGTATCCTGTACAATTGTCTACCCAAAGTAATAATAACACAGCGGGGACTAGACTCATACACGGCATGTCGCTTTCATAAATATGGTTGTCCTAAAAGAACATCACAAACTTCAAGGGGAGAAATATCACGCAATACCTTGTCTATGAAAGGCATGATGTTGTAGGGAAGACGACATTGTTGGTTGACGCGGAGATCTCTTCCTTGGCGAAGCTAATCGATGGTGTAGGGATGCGTGTGTGGTGTCGTCGGCAGGTCCAGCCGCTCGACGACCTCTATTGATATCAGGTTCTTCCAATTGCCACTATCGACAATGAAATGAAGCGGAGCCCCCTTTACCCACATCTGTGAGTGAAAGAGTCGTTCCCCTTCCTCTGGTTCTTCTATTTTTCTTGGCTGGACTTTGGTGGTAGCAACAGTGGCACTGGTTTCCGCATCAATAATCTGCTTCCCTCCTTCTGGATTTGATTCAGAGTCAAAATCTGCCTTTGACTCAGAAGTTTTCAGCTCGGCCACCAGTGACTGCTTGAAGCAACATTCTTCGGTGTTGTGCCAAGGAATTTTATGGTATTTATACTGTTAGCACTCTGTAATTTCCCTTGGTTGCGGGAGGAAAAACTACAAAGGTAACCACATACCATTTTGGGCTTGGAATCTGGCCTTTCCAAACCAGAGAGAGCTCTCTCACTATATATTAAGCTCATTGGTCAAATCTAAAATGGAGATAAAGTTTTAAGGGTTGATGGCAGAGGTGGAAGAAAATCCATTGGTCATGGAGTCAACTTTGTGGCAAATGGAATTATCAATGACTGGTTCGTGGAACTATCAATGAAACAGAGGCTAGGTAGTTGACAATCTTTCAATGAAAATATTTTTGGTGTGTAAAGGAAGAAAAAGGAAAACATATAACTATAATCAGAGCACCAACCTGAATTAATTCTGACTAATTTAAGAAGAATATGTAGTACTTTAATTGTTTTAATCTAGAGCATCAATATTAGATGAATTCCAGACCATCACTTTTCAATTTAAGTACATGAAGCTTGCAGATGAAATGAAAAAAGGGAAAAAATGAGAAATAAATACATACGAAAGAGACACACACTTCAAATTACCAGCACAAGAATCTTTGATTTCAAAGTACTGTAATTCTGCATTAATTTTCCATTAAAATCCAAAAAAGGCTACAAAATGCTCAATAGAAAAAATGCCTTCTATGCTTCTACCCACCTAGTACATTCAAAATTACCAAATATAAAGGCAAGACTCTTCCTCAAGCTGAGGAGGTCGATCTCAACAGTTTTGGATCTAGTTACATCAAAAAAGGAACAAACTCAAAACTGCCTACTAAGAAATAGGAGTCAATTTGCTGGAAAATAGGGGTCAAAGATAACATCATATCTCTCAAAACATGATAGTTATTACAAAACTGGGAGAGGTTTTTGGAGATGAACCCATGCGTGAGAAAACATTCTTCCACTTTTCAAAAATTCTTTTCCAGCGTCTTGCGATCTATGCCCAAAGATAATAACTCAAACAAGAAATCATTAAATATTTAAATATGAAAAATAGGCTGAAAAGATCCCTTCGAATCTCCCAAACTATGACACCTGTGCAAAAAATGAGAGAGTATTTTGTTATTGGGCTTGTTCTTGACAAAAGACTCTTTGTATTTTTCAAAAAACATCTCTAATTGTTCAAAACACAATCTTGAAGTTGACTACAAAAACAGCGTGCCTTGCAGACTTTGCGTAGCGAGGTTGCAAAACGAGCGCTTTTCTCCAATTCCCTTCACCTGTTTGGTTACTACAAGGTGTCAAGATGACAATACTGACCATCCTATCATTCCAAGTGATATCCTGACTTGTAGAAATACACAACCCAATCATAACTCTTTACTCGAGACTTCAAAAAATTCAAACTTAATCTTGGAGCCACAAGATTTGAGCCCAACATTCCAATGAGTAGTACGCACACACACACACACACATATATATATATATATATGATGAAGCCATTGTGGTTTTCATGTTGTCCTAAACATCCAAGTTGCATTTATTATAATGAAGTCCCCTTTTTTGCATCAATTGTAAACTACAAAATGTGCGTAGCATGCTGACGCAACTCGTTGTGCAATTGCCAACTACAGCACTTGCGTAGCGTGTTTGCACAACATGTACTCTTTTCAATTTCTCTTCGCATGGGTGACCACTGTAATGTGTCTGGAGGTTATTACTTGCCATTCTGATGTTCCAAATGATGTTGTTGAGTGATGGAAAGATAAAATTTCTTTCAAAACCTTTGCTTCAATCTTCAAAAATCAAAATGCTTTAGAGCCACAAAACTTAAACCTCATTCCATGAATACAAGCTGTATACAATCTATTCTTGATGAAATCTTTGCATTGTTTGCAAACCTCCCTAGGCATCCATACCGTATTTTGCATCATGAAAACCCCCCTTTTTGTATCAAATGAAACCTACAAGTGTGATCACTACGCAAGTTCTATGTATTGTTCTTTTTCAAATCAAAACTGCAATGATCAAATTTAATCAGCCTTATGGGATATCTCACCATGCATATTATATGACAAGTCATAATACAACCAGTTTGAACAAAATTTTCCATGGAATAAGTATATGCATTTCAAATCTTCTAAACAATTGCATACATATTTGGTAAAATTGTGATTTGGATATTTTAGCAATGTAAGGCACAATACACCTTTTGTTTTTCCAAAAATAACTTTGATCTTGCATATGAGCCCGAGAGCGTAATAATCATGTAAAAACCACATTTTAGCCAAATTTATAAAAAGTTACATGTGCTAACAAACACCATTTTCCCGTGTCCTTCTTCGACTTCTCATTACCTTTCTTGTGTTGTGGCTTGGACTGGTTGTCCTGAGAGTGGCCATCGTTGCTTTGTCCCTTATTTTGTGGGTTGGGGCCACCTTTGCCCTGCTTCGGCTGTAAGGAATTTGTATATCCAAACTCTCGCCTCTTTTGCTTAAATTTATGCTCGATCTTGATAGCAAATCTATAAGTCGTACCCAATTATGCGATGTCCAGAAAATTCATTTATGTTTGAATGTATCTATGCAAACAGTCATGGTATTTGAGAACCAGATGTCGCTCAGAGTTTTTGATACCCAATTTGGTGCGCAGGGTATGGAAAATATTGGTGAAATCTGGTACTGTTCGGTCCCTTTCCTAACGCAAGGTGGTCCATCTTGTGTACTGGTCCTCATAGCTTCCAAAAAGGTAGTATTGTTCTTTAATGGAATCTCTGAAGGAATCCCATGTGGGGGTAATTGCAAATATTGTAGATTTCTCTATGGCCCTTTCCTAAGAGTAAGTATCCCATCAATCCTTAAGATGGGGGACGACCTTGAGGAGTGCAAAAGTAATATTTTCCCTATCAGAAAAATTGTGCACCAAAAAATACCCTTCGAGCAGATTCAACCATTTATCTACAACCTCCACATCTATCAGCCCTTCAAATAATTGAATATAAAAATTTACCTATACCTTGAAGGGGGTTGCATGGTCGCTTGATGAACATGCGTCTCCTGTGGGAAACTGCTAAAGGATCTTTGCAAAGTTGTCCATCATTTCGTTCCTTTGTCGCAGAAGGGCTTCCTCGATCAACATTTTAAAAGGATCTCCTGCTCCATCATCTTTCTTTTCGTCCCCCATGGGTTTTTGTTGGGCACGACCAATCTTGCAACGGCTCAATTGGTTCAAGTCCCAACTTCTTGTACCTAGAGTTTGTTGGGGACATGCACGAAGAAAAATAAATGAAAAGTAGACCACTCTGATACCACTGATCCGGATTTATGAGCGGAACAAAATGAATAACAGACTGAGTACAATAAAACAAAGATATAGGGAACAACAACAGATATCTAGTGAACAATACCTTCTATTGAATAAATAAAATAGGCTGAAACTGTAAAACTGTAGAACTAAAAACAACTTGCTCAAATGGTGGTAGCTATATTTGAGAAGAGATGTGGCTGCTATGTGCATCTAATTGAGTAGAATGATTACAATGAGGCTCTATAGGCCTTTTTAACATTACTAATGAATGCCAAAACCTTAGACATCCAAAAACCTAACCCTAGGAGATGAAACGCCAAAAGTTATGTGGGCCCCGATGGGTAAGTTGGTACCTCAACTTCCCGGGGTCTTAACTTTTGCATACGACCTTTGTTTTAGACGCATGATAACCCATTGGAAAGGTCTTCTCGAGAATTGCACATTATGCCGTCAATCTCTGAATCTGTCAACAGTTTGATTGTGGCAAGCCAAAAAAAAACATTGTTTAGGGCCCCAAAACGACCCTGGAAGTACAAAAAGATGTGTTGATATGAAAACTTCAAAAATAAGCTAGTTGGATTAGGTGGGAGGCCACCAGTATCCACCTAGAAGATGTGTAGGGCTTCAGACAGCCCCGGAAGTGTAGAACCAACAATTACAAAGAAGTACAGAAGAACGTGTTGAACTAAAAACTGTCAAGAGGAGCAAGTAGGAATAGGTGGGTGGCCACCAATATCCACCTGGATCATATCTAGGGATCATGTACTCATTATTGGGAGGAGCATGTGATTTGGATATATGAATATATTGATGTATTTGGAGGAGATTATCCTATTATTTAAGGACTTATTGCATAAATCATATCTCTTATCTATTTTGGAGTTTTTGTCATGCTCACGTATTTATGTAATCTGGTTTATTATGTTATTTTAAGTATTTGACACATAACATTTGGTATTTAGAGCATATGGTCCTAGGTTGGACCTTTCACACGTAAGTATTCACACAAGTATTGGATAGATGAAAACTTCATTGATATGTATAAAGATGAATCGCATGTACATGCCATAGCCTTATCACAACACTAGTACAATCCTCTAGCTCTCCAAATATTTAGCCACGGTAAACCAAGAAAACCCTAGCTCACACCAAGGAGATCCAACAAGTATGCATCACAAAAGCATGTCCCCTGAGGAAAGATTTCTCTTGTTCCCCTTTTCTTCTCCTAGTGCAACCTAGGGTTTCATCTAAAAACCCTAATTCTGAAATCTCCAAGGGATAAAATCCTAACCCTAGTCTTCAAGATGCTCCAACAAGCTCAAAAACACCCTAGTGAATCCAAGAGAGACAAAGTATATAAGAAGATCCAATAGAAATAGGAGAAGTGGTACATTCCTCCTAGTAACATATCTAACATAAGTGTGATAAGAATGAGTGATGAGTATGAATATGAATGATGAAAAACTCTCTCATTAATCTATATATGAGAGGTACAGAAGGCCAACAATACATATGTGGGCCAATTTCCTTACAAGAAACCTACAATAACACATGTAGTATCACGCACATTGAGTGCCACACTCCAAGGGTATACATGTCAAGCTCCAAGATGATTTCGTCCATAAGAAAGACCCCAAATGCAAGGGTGCTTCATGAAGTGTGTCCAATTATCCTCCTACAAGCCTTGAAAGCCACAAAAAATACTTCTAAGCAATGTACTCCACTTTGTCCACTCCCCCTATATGAATAGCGTTCCAACCCAGGAATCCTAGAGACAACTACAAGCCTCCATGAAAGCATCCCAACTACCCTATGTTGTATAGTACCCAATACCCTCCTTTGATATGCAAAATTCTCCTCCACGTAAGTAGGGAATTTTCCAAGAAAGAAACCATCTCCATTTGACAATCATGTAGAATATCACCAAAGCTATTAGGAAATCTCCAACGCCCTATGGAAAAATATCATGCAAGCATGCAATTACGTTTAGGAAACCACTAAGTAAGCCATCTTCAAAGTACAAATCCATCACAGACCATCTCCCATGTTCAAATCCATCATAAACCCTCAAGAAGCTAATCTTACATCACGTACCCCAAATCTCATGAAGTACCCCCAAACATTGTGTAAACACGTTCGAGGTAACCCAGAAAGCTAACACTCACTCTTTGCAAGGAAATTATTTTCACCAAAACCTCATGACACCCTATATAATTCCACCAAGCTTACCATCTACGAATTTGTACCTACTGCCATCCAAAAAACAACAATTGTCTCCTCAAAAGGAATTCTCACCCATGTTATCACATCATCTCAACTCTGAAAATAATATTGACCACTTTTGAATATAAAGGAGCATAATCTTGGATCATAAGCAATCCTCCAAACTCCAATATCCCTCAAGTCAACGTAATGTGACAAAGTCTCCAAAAACCACATCATGATATCAGGGTCCTGATCTTCCTAACCACATCATGATGTATTTCTATGTATGTAGGCCATCTCTAGTAAATAAGGCCCATGTAGTAGCGTGAAAGTAATAAATGTGAGAAGGCTTACTAGAAGGTTTTGCCTACTATAAATTTTTTTCTCTAGAATTTTCTTGAAGGTAAATAATACTCTATATAAAGCAGTAGAAGATATGTAATGGGATGCCTTGTGAAGTTATTTGTAATGAAAGATCTCCTCAACTGGAGGTTGGCCCCTCGAAGATGCAAGTGAGCATTATTTCCAATAATAAAGGTACAACATTTTGGTTCTATTATGGTTCTTTATTTGGTTAATGTGGTTATAATATGTCTTTGTGCAGTAATTTTTGGTAAAATATGTTATTTATGCTATGCATCTTTCAATTTGCTAATAAAAAACACCACAAGTGGTATCAGAGTACTTTCTTGAGCACATATTTTAGAGCAAATCCATTTTCAGGCTAGAAATGTGTTTTGGTTTCTATAAATAACATAGTGATCTATTGTTCAATAGGTAAAACAACAATAGGGGAAGCATAAACACAGGAAATATAAAAGGTTTCACCTAGTTGGACACCCTTGTAACCCTTCTTGGTACCCCTTCAAGTAGTGCAACATTAGACAACACTTGTATACAAAGTTTCACTTCCATGTTTCCTTGGGTATATAGAAAGTCCTCTATGTTTCCAAAACTAGTTTTAGGTAAGCCGATTGACCATCTGGTTGCTATAGTGGCACCGAGAACAATACTCGGGAAAATTACTTTATAGTACCTAGGTCTTCACCACACCCTTATATGGGATCTATCTTAATAGACTCCTTGTGTCACGTTGATCGTTGTGGTTTCACTCTCTAGTAAGAATTCTTTGGTGGACCCACTCGCCCAATTACCCAACAACTATCTCAACAGACCAAAAAAGTAGGACTAATCACCTTAGTACCACTCTCAAGTAACATTTGTCTTGTGGACCCCATCCCTATGGCTACCCAAAATAACCGGAATGCTCATAGATAGAATAAACTAATGCAATATGACTAGCATATATCCTAGGAGGTATACTTTCCCTCACTGAATATCTGGGTGCTCCTACATGATGTCAAGCATTCTCAAAACTAGAAGGCTTATCCAACTTCTCACTAGAATGTTTAAGCTCCAATGGATCAACTAGTAGTTCCTATAAAGGCCACCCTCTCTCACCCCTCTATTGAAGGTCCTCGGACTAGCTAGACTATAGTGATTGATCGTGCACTATTGTCCCTCGAAAGCAACTCTCCACTCTACAATCGCCATACAAGACTTTGAAAGAAGATTCTTCCTCAAACCATGAACAAATAGAATATTAGTTATCTCAAGAACATCACTTGAAGGGATCTAAAAATAAATGGATCCAACTCCTCTCACAGTATAAGTAGCATCATCACCAATCTTGACAGTCATGTCTCCCTCTTGCTCCTGAAACCTACGAAATAATCATCATCCAACACTAGACACAAAATTAAATGACAAGAAAAAATCCATAGAAAAGGCAATTTCTAACTGAGATGGATCCTCCTCTACACCTACTACAATCCTAACTACAACATGTTTCATATCCTTTCCCATCTTCTTCAATGGACACTAGTTGGCATAATGTCCCGTCTAGTGACAATGAAAACACGTTACCTTATTGAATTCCTTCTTCCCTGTATTTGTACCTTCCTTTTTCTTCTACCTTTTCTTGCTACCCTTCTTTGTCTTCCCATCAAGACC
This sequence comes from Picea engelmannii, assembly GCA_009831015.1. Lineage (NCBI taxonomy): Eukaryota > Viridiplantae > Streptophyta > Pinopsida > Pinales > Pinaceae > Picea > Picea engelmannii. Next base: position 588,965 of record ML794126.1, read on the forward strand.
AACAACATCTACTTCCCTTTCTTTTTCCAAATAAGATTGCAAACTAATTTCTTCCTACACAATATCAACCCGAAGTTTTGGAAACATTAACAAGGCATTTCATGAACAAACACCTTGAAGAAAAGGCATCCATGAAAGAGAAAGTCCACTTAGACAATATACACCACTCCCAATCCTCCACCACTATTCCAATGATAGCCAACTAATATTTCAACTGAGTGATCCTAGTCAAGTAGCTCATCATAGTATCTATCTTGATCATGTTAACAACTAAAAGCTAGTTTAGCAAGAGCATCTGTCAAGGAAAACATAAGTTTTTAAATAACTCAAACAAAGCGTCAAATATTTTATTTCATGTCTTCTTATCTCCAATGTGAGCGATGAAATGATTCTTCACAGAATCAAGAATTTGGTTTTCTTCACCTTGGCTTCCTTCTTCCAAGGAGGAACCAATTAACCCAAATCAATAGGTTCTGAAATCTCTTTCAATACATGCTCTCAAAGGTCGGCTTCTTCCATGAGTAAGTGAAGTCTAAACTTCCAAGGGTCAAAATTGGAAGCTCTACCAAACCTATCACACTCTCTAAGACCACGTGTCAATTTACACATCCTGAAAAAGTCTCAAGTGCACAAGTTAACAATATATGAAGTAGACAAAACCCTTTCTAGGGTCCAAGTGCTTCTCCCAAGTAACCTAGGTTATCACAACCAATAACCTCAACAAGGTCAAGTACCTCTCCCAAGTATTCTTCAGCTGATATGTAAGCTCCGTCTTACACCTAAAGTGATCTCAAACACAAAATCTCTTATACCACGTTTTAATCCAAAATAGAAATTTCACCTATAATAGAGGTTTACCGAGCTTAACCCTATCAATTTTCATTCTTAGGGATGTTACAAAATACAAATAAAATAACTGCAATGAAAGATAATATTTCAACTCTTAACAACCCCAATCATTTAGAAAATCCAAGAGAAAATATATCAATATGTTCCATTAAGTTTCAACCCTCTAGGGAAATCTTATCATAAATATAACAAATCTGAAAGCAACTTCTGATAGTAAAGAGAACAATAAATCTTCCCTTATATTCTTCAATTATATTGTTAAATTACTTAACATAATCACCCTTGACTGATGTCAAATCAACAAGATAATACAAATGGAAATTACAAGCCATGAAGATTTGGAATTTCTACGAGTATTAGATAGTTGAAAACTTCATTAATATGTATAAAGATGGTTTTTTTGTACATATAATAGCCTTATCACAATGCTACTCCAGTACTTTAGCTCTCCAAAACCATAGATAACAAAATAAAGAAAACCCTAGCTCACACCAAGGAGATCCAACAAGCATGCATCACACAAGCATGTCCTCTAAGGAAAGACATCTAATCTTCTCTTTCTCTTCTCCAAGTAAAACCTGTTATCACACAGATTGTAGTTTGGGAAAAGCCCAAACCAAACCACAAGTGTGTGACACAACTGGGAACACCTATCACTATCACCTCAATAGATGTTCCCCTCATTTTCGTGAAGGACAAGTCCAACACAAGGGAGGCTTCCCAAGTGACCTTAGGAGGATTGCAAGGGGAGAATCAATGAGTTAGAAGAACACCCCTATAGTTCAAGTTAAAGTGAGACTCGAGGCTTGGGGAAATCTAGCATTGGGGCTACTGAAAGGATGGAAAGTACCTTCAAAGGCCTTACATTCACACTACAAGCAAGTTATGAATAATTGACCAAGATATGCAAACAAAGAGAATAATTTTGAGTATTGTTGTGTTATTCATTCGGTTTTGTTTTCTCTTTAGTTGAACCACTAATCAACTAGCCTACTTTTTTATTGTCATGTTGGCCTAACAAGGCAATTAAGTTGCCTTTTTTTTCTCACCCAATTGGTAAAACAAGCACAACAACAATAAAGAAGTTGTAGCAGCTACAATTAAACTATCAAAATCAAATATATGATGTTGAAAAATAAAGCTAGCAATTAGTAGATTATTTATTTCCAAGTAGTTTAGATTTAAATTTTCTGCACTTTGTAAAGCAACAACAACTAAAGTTACAGTCATTTCTTGCACTAGTAGTTATCCAAACATAGACATTTTAGGTGTAAAAAGAACCATAAAATCGTTCTGTTTCTTTGTTTCAACATGGATGGTTTAGTATAGAATTTCAACTCCAAACTTAATCTTTTTATTTTACAATCATCAACTAAATCGAGACTAGGAGGCTATTTTGATATGCTTGAGTATGCTCTTTCCCTTACACCTTTGAGAGATCTAGGGGAATCCAAAAAAGGTCTCTTAAGAAAGCTCCATCTCCCTTTAAATCAATCAAAGAATTAAGAGAGCCAATAGCTTTTATTTTGTTGTTTTGAAACATAATCTTAAAGGATTTGTAAGGTTGTAAGGTCCCATACATTCCCACATGTTAGCAATCTTAGGATAGTTTCAAGGTTTTTAAGAAAACAAAACAACCCAGGAGTTTAAAGGATTTGTAAAGCCCATACATGCCCACATGTCTGCAATCTAGGGAGAATTTCGAAGTTTTCTTAGATTAGATAACATTCTAGGAAGATTAAAGGATCAAGAGTAAGGACCCACATGTCCACCATGCTAGTAACCTAGGGCTTTTAAAATTTTGCACGAATTGTCTTAAAACTTACTAAGTTAGAGCTAAACAAGAGTTGTAAAGAACTAAGTGATGTCCACAAGTTAAAAATACTGGCGTTAACTTATTGAAAATCATTTGAAACCATCACTTCTTACACACAAAAGCACCTCACCACACACTTAAAATTTCTATCATATATTTGGAGGCATAGTATGTTCTTCTCCCCGCGCCCATAAGCAATCTCAAAGAATTAAAAAGACGACATATCTCTTTGGAAATTTTCCACACCATTTTAAACAACGAGGTTGGTCCATGACCCCAACCTCATAGCCAATTTTAAATCCTAAAAGAAACCATTAAATAACTCATCTTTAACCTCCACAAGAAGAGCACAAAAAAAATTGTATTCTAAGTTAAGATCTCGGGGATAGGCATTCAAATAAATCTTCATTATCGTTTCTCATTGGAACTTGGATGTTGTGAAATAGGGATCTAAAATCTTCTAAATCAAGTGTTCTTACACCATAAGGCGAGGGGATACCCATGAAGGGTCGAGGTCCAGTTGTTCTGTGTGTGTGCCTTCTTGAGTCACCCAACTCTTGCAAATCATTCATCTCGTGACCCATTTCTTAGGACGAAAATATAAATGTCACACTTGATCGAGGTAGCTCAGTTTCCAAATCTAGGTTTTTCCACCCAGGTGGTAGTTGTGGGCCGCGATAACACCTCAATCAGATTTTGAACAATTGTTGGGAAATATCGTCAATCCTTTCAAGATATGCCCCCTTAACTCCTCATTAGAATTGATCGTCCATACCTTCACTAGTTCCTCTTTTGGTGGGTTCACACCCCATTGTTGAGTGTTTTTGGAAGGCCCAATGCTATTTTGAGAGGAAGGATGTTACGGCTTTTAGGACACGTGCATTTTATTTTGTTTCCCCCACGTTGACAAAACCCAAACTACCCTACATTGTTTCTTGTTTAGTACTTTTATGTATGATCATTGATTACATGAATTTGTAAGTGACATTGTTGAGATAGTCTAAAACTATAAAAATAACTTGTTCATTTATTTCTCTCATCACAATCCACACACAATTTCCAAAACCATAGGGGAACCATAGAATCCCTGTCATTTCATATGATTTCTTAGCCTCCCACTAGTGTTGGGAGATATTCCCGGTTTTACTGCCTCATCGTTTCAACTTCCTCAGTCTTGTTTGAGTGTTGCGATGTTGGGATTTACCTTACTTAGGTTACACCTTTCTTTGTGCAACTTCCCCCAACAACCCACCTAGTAGCCCTTCGTCTTTAGGAATCGACTCTCAACCATCGACCACAATGTAAGGACCACAAAAAATACCATATATAACCCCATCATCTTCTTCCCAATTTGTAAAAACCTTGGCCCCCTCTCCTAGTTATAATGGTCATCCACCATTCACAAGGAGTTAGAAGAGGAACACCCACTATCAATTCCCACAACATGGGGGAAATACTCATAAAAATGGAGGCAATAATAGTGCCCACTAGAACTACAATCAAACCATGCATAAATGTACCACCCGTACATGGATTAATCACCCTTGCCCCTTTTGTTAGCTTTATGGTCACCCATCCAATCAGTGCCCTGACCTCACTCCAGAGCTAGTACAAGTTGTTCATTTAGAGTGCACGCAACACAATAAACTTAGTAGTACTCATTACACTACTTCGACGTGGCCCCTCCCCTAGCATGAACCCATCAATACATCAGGTGAGTTTCCATGCACCTCGACATAATTTATTACCCCTCAAATGCCTACCCCCTCCTCACACCCAATCTACCTCACAACTCAGACTTAGTTATGTAGACTTCGGGGCACCCCTTCCACCTCTATTACCACAATGGAAAATACAAGTGTATACCCACACCCATCACAAGCCATCACCCTTGACTAGGATCAACTTATCCAAGCACGACTACCATCTTCATCCCTACTTTAAATATGGGTCATCGTTAAAAAGTTTGCAGTTTATCGATGTATTATAGTTGATGGGGCATCCTCATCTATTATGTCCTCATCGTCTTGGAAACAATTAGGCTCCCCTACTCTTATCCCATCAATGAATGAGTTAAGAGCCTTTTATGGTAGAATCTATTCCCCCTTACGGATATTAACTAATCTCCCCATTCAGTTAGGATGTAAGACAGTTTTGATCAATGTTGTTGTCATGAATGGTCCAGTGGATTACAATATTCTCTCGGGACATGATTTCATCTATGCCATGAATGATGTGGTGTCTTCACTCTTTTGAGCCATGATATTCCCACATGAGGGATGAATCATCACCATAGATAAACTCTCCTACTCTAATCCCCCCACCCCACAGGATTTTCATAATAGAACCTCACCTCAGGTTTCTCACATCAAGTCCATGCACTTTGTGTCCACTACCACTACACGTGCAACACCCACTCCCCTTAAAAATGAGTCCATGGCTCTAGAATCACCTCCTCACCACTTAGGCTTGGGGTTGGGAGGATTCATTCATCCTTGGGGGAATACATGCATATTTCTTCCACCAATCTAAAAAGAAACCACGATATCTAACCTACATTCTTCCCAAAATACGAATAATTATTTGAGACCACTACTTCTTTCAATGATCCTAGTGATGACCTCCATCTCGGTTCTCCTATTGAATGCGGGTAGGGTCCTAACAATTCAATTGGTTCACCTTCTAATATTATATCCCTTGATAAGGTCATTACTCCCTATCAAATAAGATCATCTCTTGTCACTAATAGGGATATTAGGGACTCCAGTTCCATGATGACCAATCATGCCCATATAAGAGATGTTGCCACACAATTTAAAGTCCCAAATCCCCCAACAGATATTACACAAAATAGTGGATCTGATACACTATTTCAGATCCTCTTTTGTGAATGTTCAACCTTAAACTGCCTACTATTATACCTTTGGTCCATGATCTTCAGTATTTTGCAACAACCCTTCCCCCATTCCTCATATGATAATACAGGGGGCAGTACCACTTCCCACTTTGATCCCATAAGACCTAGCTATCAACACAACACTAGCCCACAACATACCTTTCATGGGAACTATTATAGCACCACCTTGTGTCCAGTATCCCCAGACATCATGCGATTACAAGCCACATGGCCGAATCGAAATGATCCACCAAGATAGTTCCATTACTTCTTATGGAGAGGGCCCCTTATAGCCTCAGTCATTTTTAGTTACCCCCATAAGGGCAACACGACCTCCTTCGATGAGTGCCTTTTTCAGAAACTCATCATTATGTGGCCTCCCTTAGGGAGTGCCTTGTTCGGGAACCCATGGTTCCTTGGCCTCCTTCAGGGAGTTCATTTTCAGGAACCCATCATTCCTTGGCCTCCCTTAGGGAGGGCCTTGTTCGAGAACCCATGGTTCCCTGGAATCCTTTAGGGAGTGCCTTTTCCAGGAACTCATTTTTTTGTGGTCTCCCTTAAGGAGTGCCTTGTTTCCGAACCCATGGTTCCCTTGCCTCCTTTAGGGAGTGCCTTTTCTAGGAACTCATTGTTTTGTGGCCTCCCTTAGGGAGGGCCATGTTCGAGAACCCATGGATCCCTGACCTCCTTCAAGGAGTTCATTTTCCAGGAACTCATTTGTTTTGTGGCCTCCTCCAAGGAGTTCCATTTTCAGGAACCCATCATTCCTTGGCCTCCTTTAGGTAATTCCTTTTTCCAGGAACTCTTTGTTCCATCGCCTCTCTCAGACAGTGCCTTGTTCGGGAACCCATGGTTCCATGGCCTCCTTCAGGGAGTTCCTTTTATAGGAACTCATTGTTTTGTGGCCTCCCTTATGGAGGGCCTTGTTCGAAATGTTGGAAATATTTCTATTTTCGACTCACTAGTTCAATGGTAGTTAACTGGAGCTAGTTCTATTTTAGACTTTATATTTTTAGACCATCATTATTATGCATGCATGAATTCCTAATAAGAGCTCATTGTTTGTTCAGTTTTCTTAATTATGGAATGTTATGTTCTATATGAGTGTGTATCGCTTATTCATGGTAGTATTTGATTATTGATTATCTCATTGGAGTAGTGTGAATATATTTTCTCAATCTTCCATATTGAATCTCTCGTACTTTTCTTGATAATATTTGTTTGTACTTTCTTTAGCTAGGTATCCTTTGCAGGTTTCCATGAAACATTGACATGGTATCAAAGTCAACCTGCTTAGAGCAAATCTGACAAGACAGAGAAGAGGGAAATCAGAGTTTTGACCAGCGTAATATGTGTATCTGACAGTGTCATAGCTTCTCTCTGTCGAAAAGTGCGACAATTGAAAGTGTCGCATCCTCTCCCTTTCGAAAGGTGCGAAAGTCACAAGCAAACTTGAGAATTTTTTGTTTCTGGAAAGTATCGCGCCTTCTCCACTGCCAGGGTGTGAGACTTAGCAAGTGTCGCACTGTATCCTTCACACAGGGTGCGATAGTGTCTCGGGCTTCCCATTGATAGGGTGAGACACACTTGAAAAAGTGTTTTTCAGTGATTTCTGAGGCAAATTTTCCTAGGTTTTTCAGAATTAGTAAGAGGGATGGATTCGACACCAATTCTTCAGTCAAATTTGGTGATAATTCTCACACCATACAATTATTTTTAATGGAAATCGAAGGCCGAATTTAAACTCAGAAGGAAAGGATTGTACAATTTGACGATGGCGAGAAAAACGAAACCTACATCAGTGATTGAGAAGACCAGATGGGCGAACCTTAAGGATGAGGCCACAGGACTTCTTCTTGAATTAATTTGAGTTGATTTATGGTTTCATGTTGCCACATGCAAGACTCCAAATGAGATCTAGACCACCTTGAAAAGTCTCTTTGGAAAGCAAGATGAGATGAGAGGTCATATGCTTGAGGTAGTGTTGAATACCTTGGATCCTAATTTTTTTTATAAAATGCAGGATTTATTTACCAAGTTTAAATCTTTGATATTGAGTTTGGCATCTTATGGTATTGATAAGTCTACACAAGTAGACTAACTTATTCTAACAATCCTGGCAAATCTAGGACCTGAATATGTTGTCTACGTCTTCACTTTCAATTCTAGCAGATATCTCTTGGGATCAAAGTGGAATATGCCTACCATGGAGCAATTCATTTATTCTCTCACACATGAGTAGGAAAAACTCATTCAGATGGGCCTAATCAAGGATCCCAAAGCACATGTACTCACCATGCAATATGGAAAAGGATCATCCAATAAAAAATCCACACAGAAAGGAAAGGGAAAATAGAAAGAAAATGAGGGATATTTCAAACCCTTCAAGGATTCTTCAGGTTCAAAAGACTCTTCAAATTCCAAAGAGAAGAAGAAGAAGGGAAAATAGTGCACTTATTGCAATAAACCGAATCATGAAGAATCCACATGCATGAAGAAGCGAATCGATCTTATGGCACAAGTACTTCAGTAGAAAAACCTTGGAAACTTCATTCCTGAAGAAGCCAAGAAGAAGAAGGAAGAAGATCCTACTCCTAAGAAAGATAATCATGATGATCTTGTTGCAATTAATTCCTCATATGATTCATGGATTATAGATTTTGGTGCATCACATCATATGGCAGCAAAAGAGGAAGTTTTTACTTCTTTGAGTTCATGCTCAAGACGCCCTATTCTCATGGTGGATGATACTCCAGTAGCAGTAGCAGGAGAGGGAAGAGTGGAACTCCCTAATGGCAGTTTTGAAAATGTTTTACATGTTCCAAAGCTTTCTATAAATGTTCTCTCAGTTTATCAGATCGCTCATAAAGGTAAAAAGATTGAATTTAAACCAAATTCAGTTTTTGTACTTGACATGCATGACAATTCCATTATTGAAATTGGTGAGGTAGATCACAAATCAAGGTTGTATAAATTCACTAAGTTTTTTTACCATGACTTCTCTTTACTACTTACACATGAGGAGAGTAATTTTCATTTACCACCAATGCAGCATGTGTCGAGAAATGAAAGACACTTCCACACTAATCCTACTAGAAGAGAAGAAAATTTTAATCAAGAAAGAAAATGAAAAAAGCAATCACACAGTACATAGAGATTTTACTTGGGAAAACCATCATTCCTTTGAGAGTTATTCTCTCTTGTTGTCTTATTCATTCAAAACAAAAGGTTACATGTCTAACCTTGGTCCACACCTAAGACACAATCGACATCATACCCTCTTGCACAAGAAAGAACAACCCTGTAACCAATTTGACTTACATATGCATGACCAACAACCTACACTTACACATGCATTAACCTAGAAAAGTGCATTCTACTATGACATTACAACATCAACCTTTATGGCATTACAACACGCCTCTTTATAGGCCTTACAACAGGAAAAATTCTAAATATTGGCGCTCAAAAAACGGTTACAGATCCATGCATATCATTGGCTACAGATCCCACAAGTCCCGAGATTCTGTTACAGTTGACTCCAAGTCGGGTTTACCAGTCGACCTCCATTCGATCTCTAGTCGATCGTCTCACGCCCACACTTTGACCTCTTGTTGGTTGACTTGTCATCGATATCTTCGACTTCGACTTTACCCGGTCGACTCCCTCGACCTTCGACTTGCTGTCGATCTACCTCGACTTCGACCTATTGTTGATCCACCTCGACTTCAACTTGTTGTCGATGTTGTCCATCTACCTCAAATTCGATCGTCAATTGATTCACTTCGACCTGATTTTCACTACAAAGAATATAAAAACCCAACATTATCCCACTTGTTGTTTTCTTTGCTGAAATAGGAGATTCCTAAACTTTTGCTCACAGACTGAGGGAAAAAATGCCCATTGCCTCTCCGCATCAAGAGAGCTTCATAGAACTCACAGACTTGGTCAACGAGTCTGCTATTTTTTCCAACATGTATACTTTCTCCATTAGCACCTTGTTACCTTCCACCCTGTCTCTTACGAAATGGTATTTTACATCAATGTGCTTAGTCTTTGAATGATAAGCGGGATTCTTTGCCAGAAATATTGCGCTTTGACTGTTGCAACTTACCTTCATAGCTCTCTGCTCAAACCTGACTCCTGAACACAATCTTTGAATCCATGTCGCTTCTTTGCTTCCATGAGTGACCGCCATGTATTCAGCTTCTGTTGTAGACAAGGCTACGACCGCTTGTTGCTTACTCATCCAGTTTATTACTCCACCGAACAACTTGAAGACATATCCGTTGGTCGACATCCGTTGATCCGGATCTCCAGCCCAATCGGCTTCGACAAATCCATGTACATTTAATTTACCACTGTCACCTCCAAGTTTTCCTTGGTAGCATATAGCATAGTCCTTCGTGCCACACAAATACCTGAATACTCTCTTGACAGTTGTCCAGTGCTCCTTTCCAGGTGTCAACATGTACCTGATCAACACTCCCACTGCATGGGCAATGTCTGGTCGAGTGCAGACCATCGCATAGATCAAACTACCAATCGCACTTGCATAGGGAACACGTGCCATGTCCTCTATTTCTTCCTGTTTCTTTGGACACTGTTCAGCAGTATGCCTTTCTCCCACAGGAATTGGCACCTTCAACGATTTGCAATCCTGCATGTTGAATCGTTTCAAAACTATTTCAATATACTTCGTATGATTCAACCAGAGCTTTCTAGCCGTTCAATCTCTCTTAATCTTAGTTCCCAAAATGAAGTTAGTTGCACCGAGATCCTTCATGTCGAACTTGGAGGATAGTTGTTTCTTCACCTCCTTTATTGTTTCAATGTTGTTTCCAATCAGCAACATGTCATCAACATACAAAGCTACATATATGAAACGCCCACCTTCTTCCTTGGAATATATGCAGTGATCAACTTTTCTTCTACCAAATCCAAAACTAAGGATATATGTGTCAAACTTCTAGTACCACATCGTTGGAAATTGCTTTAGACCATAAAGGGATCTTTTGAGTTTTCATACCAACTCTTACATGCCCTTTACAAATCCTTCAAGTTGTTTCATGTAAATTTCTTCTTCCAGGTCCCCATGTAGGAACGTTGTCTTCACATCTATATGTTTTATCTCCAGATCGAATATTGCAACCAAAGACATTAGTACTCTAATGAAAGTTAGCTTTGAAACAGGGGAAAAAATATCACTGAAGTCAACTCCCCCGATTTGGGAATATCCTTTCGCTACCAGTCAAGCTTTCAACTTCTCGACTTGTCCTGCGGCATTCATCTTCTTATTGAACACCCACTTGCTACCAACAAGCTTTCTTCCACTAGGTAACTTGACTAAATCCCATGTCTCATTCTTGTACAAGGATTCCATCTCTTCGATCATGGCTTCGTTCTAGAGTTTACCCTCTGTCGAGTGGACTTCTTCACCAACCAACTTGGGCTCATCATCGATGGCAGTTAACATGAATGCGGAACGAAAGTCGGGCGGACCATACCTTTCGACTGGTTTTCTTGCTCTTTTTGACCTCCTTATCACCGAAGTCAATTGTTCCGCCTCTTCCTCAGGTTCAGTCGACTCATCTGAATCATCTTCTTCATTCCTCAGTTCAAACCGCATCGTATCAGGATTATTCTTGCTCTAAACAACTTCCTCGGGCTCGAACTTAGCTCCAACTTCTCTGAATACCACATCTTGACTGCACATTGTTCTCCTTGTAGGATCCCAGAGCTTATATCCCTTCATCCCTCCTTTGTATCCGATGAAAATACATTTGACTTCCTTCTTGTCCAGTTTGCTCCTCTTTTCCTCGGGAAAATGCACAAATACATCACAACCAAATACTTTGAGATGTACTACCGAAGGCTTGTTACCCGAACATACCTCATTTTGAGTCGTGTCGACTAGCGCCGACAAAGGAGACATATTCACCAGATATCTTGCAGTCTCCACTGCCTCTACTCAAAATTCTTATGCGAGCCCAACACCACTAAGCATTCTCCTTGCCTTATCCATCAATGTTTTGTTCATTCTCTCTATAACTCCATTTTGTTGTGGGGTATATGGTATGGTATTTTGGCGTTCTATGCTACACTTCTTACAAAACTGATCAAATTCATTTTCACAGAATTCACCACCATTTTCAGTTCTTAGCACTTTTATCCTCTTCTCTGTCTGGTTTTCCACAAGAGCTTTAAACTCCTTAAATCTCTCGAAAAACTTTGATTTCTTCCTCAGGAAATACATCCATGTCTTCTTGGAAAAATCATCTATGAAGGAGACATAATACAGGGATTTACCAAGTGAACGCATTGTAACCGAGCCAAACACATCACTATGCACCAATTCTAGAATCCCATTTTCCCCTGTCACTCCAAATGGGAACCTCACCCAACTTTGTTTCCCATATATACAATGTTCACAAAATTCAACTTATAAACCACATTCAAGAAAACCTTTGACTATACCTTTGCTTTGCATAGCTCGAAGTCTTTTTTCTCCAATGTGTCCCATCTTCTTGTGCCATAGCTTGGTCGGGTCGATACCATCACGTCTTGTCGAGTCGATTTGAACCGACTTAGCTCAAGTAGAGTCGTGTTGTGTCAACATCGAGTCGAGTAGATTTCAAGAGAAATGATGTTGTTTCATCCGATCGAGTCGACATTCTCTAACTTGTAAAGGGGTACCAATCCAAACTCCTTTCATTAAGACCATCGCACCTCTGACCAACTTGCAAGAATCCTTCTAAAACAAAGTATGCATAGCTGCATCATTAATCTTGTTGACAGATATCAAGTTTCTTGCCAAACCAGGAATATGTAGCACACCTAGAAGGGTCCTTTTCCTCCCATCCTGCAGTGTCAGTCAAATTCTTCCTCATCTGACAATTCTAGTTGTCAAGTCGTCCCCTAAGAACACATCACCCCTATCATATAGTTCATATTCACAGAACCATTCTTTATGTGGTGTCATATGATAGGATGCTCACGAGTCGATCAACCAAACATCTTGATCCGACTTTGTACTAGTCGACACTAAGTACACATCACCTCCCTTGTCCGAGGTCGTCTTTCTCTCAATAGACTTCTTCTCATTGGATCCGACACTGACTTTTGTTTCCTTCGACTTTCAGTCATTTTTATAATGCCCATTTGTACCGCATTTCCAACATCTTCGTGTCAACTGAACCAGGGATTTAGATTTACCCTTTGACTTAAACTTTCTACCGGAGAATCTGCCTTTATCTCTGTCTATCGGTCGACCTCTCACTACCAGAGTATCTTTGGTCAATCCTTCCATGTTATTTCTTCTCATTTCTTCCGACAACAGAGAAACAACTACGTCCTCTAACGCTAGTATGGTTGTATTACTCCCAATAGCCACGACTAACCTATCCCAGGAGTCTGGCAAAGAACATAATAGGATGATACACTTCTCATGAATGATCTTTATATCCACAAACAATAATTGGATTAACATGGTATTAAACGCATTTAAATGCCCAGTCATCGAACTGCCATCACTCATCCTCAGAAGATACAGCGTCTTTCTAAGAAACAACTTATTTACCAGAGATTTCGACTGGTATAATCTTCCTAGCACCGAATCTGCAAGACAGAGCCTAATCGTACTTCTTTATCTTCTTTCGAGTTTCTCCCATTCTTTTGTCGACATGCATGTCGGTTAGGTACCTAGACAGACCGTTGTCCATTGTTCTTGATCTGCAAGAATATCTTCCATTTTAAGCTTCCAAAGCTCAAAATTATGGCCATTGAATCTTTCTATTTCTATTCTAGAACTGCTCACCACTCTTTACCGCAATCTTTAACACAATTTATGACTTACGACTCTTACTGTACCTAGGGTTTAGTTCTCAGATTCAAGATCTGATATACTCGCCAAAGCATTACACCGCTTTGATAACTCACTTGTCAAGGTAGACCTAATCTCTGATACCACATGTTAATAAATGAAAGACACTTTCACACTAATCCTAGCATAAGAGAAGAAGAATTTAATCAAGAAAGAAAGTAACACAAGCAATCACACAGTACACCGAGATTTTACCCTGGACACCCTTTACTCGGAAAACCAGCATTCCTTTGAGTGTTATGCTCGTTTGTTCTCTTATTCATTCAAAATAAATGGTTACATGTCTAACCTTGGTCCAACCTTGGTCCACACCTAAGACACAATCGACATCATACCCTCTTGCACAGGAAAGAACAACATTGTAGCCAATTCGACTTACATATGCATGACCAACAACCTACACTTACACGTGCATTAACCTACAAAAGTGCATTCTACGATTACCTTACAACATCATCCTTACGACCTTACAATATGCCTCTTTATAGGTTTTACAACAGGTAAAACCCTAAAGATTGGCACCCAAAAAATGTTTACAGGTCCAAGCATATTATTGGCTACAAATCTCGAGATTCTGTTATAGTCAACTCCAAGTCAAGTTTACCACTCCACTACCAATCAACCTCCATTCGGTCTCTAGTCAGTTGTCTCACGCCCGCACTTCGATCTTTTTTCGGTTGACTTGTCCTCGATATCTTCAATTTCGACTTTACTCGATCGACTCCCTCGAACTTAGACTTGTTGTCGATCGACCTCGAATTCGACCTATTGTCGATCCAACTTGACTTCGGCTTGTTGTCGATGCTATTGATATACCTTGAATTTGACCATCAATCGATCCACCTCGACTCGACTTTCACTGCAAAGAATATAACAACCCAACAACATGCAGTGATCCAGGTGGATATCGATGGCCACCCACCTTTTCCGACTGGCTCAAAACAGTTTTCTGGCAATTTTGACAATTTACTATTTTTAGCAGGTTTTAACTTCCGGGGCCATTTTGAGGGCCTAAATGAAGGTTTTTTTTGAGATCAAGGTTCTCAATGATAGCCGAAGGCATAATTGAGCCCCCAAAATGAATCTCCTCGACGATACCTTTCCAACGAGCTATCACACGCCTAAAACGGAGATCGTATGCAAACGTTACGACCCCGGGAAGTTGATGTACTAACTTACCCAAACGGGGCCCACATGACTTTTGGCGCTTCATATCCTAGAGTTAGGTTTTTGGATGTCTATGACTTTTGGCATTGTCGTCTATTGTAAAAAGGCCTCTAGAGCCTCATTGTAATCATCTTCTCACGGATGCGAGTAGCAGCCACATCTCTTCTCAGAGATAAGCTACCAGCGCCCTAGCTAGTTTATTTCCATTCTGTCTGTAAGCATATTTCAGTCATTTGTTATTAATGAAGTCTTATTTCCACTGCATCTCTGCGTTTATGTGTATTTCTGTATTTCATTGTGTTCCTACATAAATCCAGATCATGCAGAGACTCTTTTTCTTCCATCAGTTCCAGACATCAGAGATGATTCCATACACTAGGATTATGTACATGGAAATGAGAAGGTAGTACATCTACATAAGGAGCCAACGTTGAAACTTCAGCAGATGCCCAAGAGGGTATAGTCCACACATCAGGCAACAAGTGTCCTTGCAAGGGATCCATTGGATTTGAGGAGTAATCAATCTTAGCATGAGGAGCCTTCTCATGTACTTTCAACTTCTAAACCAGAGATGTCGATGCATTTCTGTATGGTTCAATCTTCTGATCCAAAGAACTATAGTGAGGTTGTGGGTAATCCATTATGGCAAGCAACCATGCAGGAGGACTATGACTCACTCCTAGAGAATCAGACTTGGGATCTGGTTCCACTTCCACCATAAAGGAAGATTTCCAGGTGCAGATGGGTCCACAGGATCTAGATGTACAAGGCAAGATAGGTTGCCAAAGGACTTCATCAGATCCATAAATATTTCTACATCTTCACGAAGACTTTTAGTGAACAGAAGTTTCAGATTTTGCAGGATTGTCTTGGAGTGAAGAAGATAGTTGCCTAACAACTGTCTTTTCTTATTTTGATGCATTGTCTTTTGAAGGGGGGGTTTTGTTCCCACTTGGTTTTCCCTCTTTCCTCATTTTTTATGCAGTTTTCGTTAGTTGCATTGTACATGAGTACAGAATATGGCCTAGTTTCCGGACTCATTTTTTATTACTCCATAGTGATGTCTAGGGTGGGTGTTGGAAATATTTCTATTTTCGACTCACTAGTTCAGTGGTAGTTAACTGTAGCTATTTCTATTTTTAGACCATCACTATTATGCATGCATGCATTCCTAAAAAGAGCTCACTGTTAGTTCACTTTTCTTAACTATGGAATGTTATGTTCTATATGAGTGTGTATCGCACATTCATTGTAGTATTCAATTATTGATTAGCTCATTGGAGTAGTGTGAATATATTTTATCATTCTTCCATATTGAATCTTTGATCCTTTTCTTGATAAGCTTTATTTGTACTTGCTTTAGCTAGGTCTCCTGGGTAGGTTTCCATGAAACATTGACACGAAAAACCATGGTTCCCTGACCTCCTTCAAGGGGTGTCTTTGCCAGGAACTCATTGTTCCATTGCTTCCTTCAAGAAGTGCCTTTTCATGAACCCATGGTTCCCTGGCCTCCTTTAGGGACTACCTTTTATACAAACTCATTGTTTTGTGGCCTCCCTTAGGGAGGTCCTTGTTCGGGAACCGATGGTTTCCTAGCCTCCTTTACGAAGTTCCTTTTCAAGGAACTCGTTGTTTTGTGGCCTCCTTCAAGGAGTGCCTTTTCAAGAAACCTTGGTTCCTTGACCTCCTTCAAGGATTGCCTTTTCTGGGAACTCATTGTTCTGTGGCCTCCTACAACGAGTGCCTTTTTCAAGAACCCATCATTCCTTGGCCTCCTTTAGGGAATTCCTTTTTCAGGGAATCATCGTTTCGCAACCTCGCTTAGGGAGTTCCTAGTTCGAGAACCCATGGCTCCCTAGCCTCCTTTAGAGAGTGTCTTTTTCAGGAACCCATCAGTCCTTGGCCTCCCTTAGGGAGGTCCTTATTCGAGAACCCATGGTTCCCTAGCCTCCTTCAGGGAGTACCTTTTCCATGAACTCATTGTTTTGTGTCCTTCCTTAGGGAATGCCTTGTTCAGGAACCCATGGTTCCCTGACCTCATTGAGGGAGTTCTAGGAACTCGTTGTTCTGTGGCCTCCCTTAGGGAGTGCCTTGTTCAGGAACCCATGGTTGTCTGTCCTCCTTCAAGTAGTTTCTTTTCCAGGAACTCATTGTTATGTGGCCTCCCTAAAGAAGTGCCTTGTTCAAGAATCTAGATTCCATGCTTGCTTGACCTCCTTCAAGGAGTGCGTTTTCCAAGAACTCATTGTTATGTGGCCTCCCCAAAGGAGTGTCTTGTTTGGGAACCCATGGCTCCCTGGCCTCCTTAAGGGGGTGCCTTTTTCCATAACTCATTATTCATTGGCCTCCCTTAGGGAGTGCCTTGT
Organism: Picea engelmannii; assembly: GCA_009831015.1. Lineage (NCBI taxonomy): Eukaryota > Viridiplantae > Streptophyta > Pinopsida > Pinales > Pinaceae > Picea > Picea engelmannii. The sequence goes on from ML794126.1 coordinate 605,941, forward strand.
TTGGGAACCCATGGCTCCCTATATTCCTTTAGGGAGTGCCTTTTCCAGGAATTCATAGTTCCTTACCCTCCTTCAAGGGGCACCCAAAATTTTTGTCAAGGGACCATTTTTTCCATCAATATTAAAATCACAGGTACACTTGTTCACTGTCATTTCATCAAATTTTTGTAACATGTTCTTTACTATCAGGTATTTTTCACTTCGAGTATTTGATTTTTGTGTGTGTGTACTTATCAACAAGCTCATAGAACATACAATTCCATCCATCCCATGCCCACTTTAGGTATATGTTCAACACTGGGTTGTAATCAAGCCCTCTACAAATAGTTGCATATCCCAGTCATCCCCTTGACATTTACCCTTAGGATCCCCACAACCGGCTTTGGAGTACTACCACCCCTATTACATTTAGGTATTGTCAACTGGTAACATTCTCACCTACATGAGTTGTCCCATAGATATTTTTCCCCTCGACAAATCGACATTCATGTTGTTTTTTCCCTTAGGATTGGGAGTCCTAGTAGTCTTGAATCTCAGAAAATGAGCCTCATACTTCTCCTCATTATCTTGCTATCCTACCCGCGATGGAATCTCACCTCATATTGTTCTGGTTACATTTAACACACCTTCACATTATCATTAACCCTTCATTTCATCCAACATCAATTTCCCATCTGCAAGTACATCCCTCATTCATCTACCTAGTACAGAAACCAACCCATTGGGCCCCCGCCCTTCAACAGTCAACTCCTACAAAATTGTGCCCCAAATAGGCCAAGTCATGCTTCATCGAGGAACCCATTTTTGTATTTTTATTATCAACCCAATTATTCTTTATTCACTTGGTGATTGTATAAATTACCTTTCAATTTTCACCAAGTGTAGTAGGTTATTTGCAATCACAATTGATGCCAATTTTTCTTGGCACACAACATCCCATGTCATGCTTGGTTGGGACATCCCACATTCATCATCATCTCTCCAAACTCTCCATACCATGGCCAAAATCCTGAATATCACAAACATCCTTGTCCCAAAACATTGTATTTTGACCTATCCTACATCCCTTCGTCGTCTCACCCATTCAACACAATTTACCTAATAGATGGTTGTCCCACTAACACCAAATCATGTTTTATGGTTGTTGCCATCATCCAATATACCCCACACCAAGGAGAGTTCTTGAATCCCATATATCCTTAGCTTTGTCCATGGTACTAGTTCATTCATATTTTCCTACAAACTATTCCTGACACCATTTTGATCAAATCAATGTCAAGAAGCCCTTTGTTTCTTGCAATCACGCCTCCTCACATATCGACATCAACACCAATTTCCAGGAGAGGGGCAGTATTTTGGCTCGCATTCCACTATAAATTAGCAATGTTGAATGGCACAGAAAGTGACCTAATTGCTTTTTTATGTCGTTGACCCCCATAACATTCGACCTCAACACAATTTCATGTTACGATGGATCTTACTATGCAACCATTGCAGTTTATAGTAGCAATCGAAGACCTCTGAATTTCATAGGCCATCAATGCCTCCGAGTTATTTATTCCTCGATTCAAAGTCAGTTCATTCAACAGAACAATCCTCTAACATTATTGACACCCCTGACGGCAATGCAGATATCCACTTTATCAACAGTTTTTAGTTGCACTTATACTATTTTGGTTTCGTGACACGAGCATGTGGTATTCCCCCCTTGTTTGTACAAAACTTCTATTTCTCCAAAGAACATTCGGTTTTCATAGTCCCCTCTCCCTCCAACGGATCGCTCTGTCAGTTCCTCAATAAAGAGTCTCAAACTCCTCTATACAATTACGTCACCATCAAAAGAAACAATGATGTATTTTGACTATACATATGCTCCTAACCTCACACATCGTGGGGCATATGTTATCAGTGAAAAATAGCTCACAGCAATACAAGCAATGGTTGAAGAAAATATCATCATAACATATTAATCAATAGACCTCAATCATTTACAAAACCTATTCAACAAGCAAAACTATGCAAATACTCATTTGAATTTCAATGAAGTCTTCCCAAAGCTTGGTTGTGCACGTCTGCGCAAGACAACACAACATTGAATGCACAAACTGTGTGTTTTGTGCTACTGTCTCCACAAGAACTCGTGCTAATACGAGAATGGCGCATTAATGCATTTGGTCGAGACTCAACTACTTCCAAGTCAAAGTGTATCATGACAAGACTCCAAAATCGGCCTGAAATCTAGCATTGTGGTTACTAAAAGAATGGGAAGTATCTTCAAAGGGCTCCCATTCACACTACAAGCAAGTTATGAAAAATCTTGTATTGTTCATATAAATACATGACCAAGGTATGCAAACAAAGAGAAGAATTTTGAGTATTGTTATGTTGCTCATTTGGTTTTGGAGAAGCCATCATTCTCTTAGAGCCTCTTGAACGTTCATAGCGAGTGGTGCACTTCTCTCCTCTTGAGAAGTTTGACAACCAAGGCTTCACCATTCTATTTCCATTGATTAGAAGAAGAGAGCTTTGTATTTGGGAGATTCAAGATCCCTCCCAAGGAGGAAGAGGGGACTCATAAGTTCCCATACTTCTCTTAGGTATTACCAATTCAAAGATCAGTCCTATTGGTAGCTATTCCTTGTGTTTCTTTCATGCATCCATTTGAAGCTTTTATATGCTTAGTTTAGTTTTTGTTTCTTGTTCTCTCTTTAGTTGAACCACTAATCAACTAACAAACTTATGTATTGTCTTGCTGGCCTAACAAGGCAACCAAGTTGCTTGTTTTTTCTCAACCAAGTGGAAAAACAAGCAAAACAACAATAAAGAAGGTGTAACAACTGCAAATTAAACTATCAAAATCAAGTATATGATGTTGGAAAATAAAGTTAACAATTAGTAGACAATATTTCAGCATTTAGACCAAGACTTTGATAGTAAGAGAGGGTTGTTAATGAGTGTTATTTGCAAGTATTTATAACAGCCCAATGGTTCTATCAAACTTTCTCTACAACAACAAGTTCTATCCACTAAAATAAACAAATAAGCCACCCAAATGATAGCTCTTAAGAAATAGATCAAATATCACAGCTTACAAGTAAATTTTAGCGGTAAAAAAGTTGCAAAAGAGTAAGAGAGAATGAGTTCGTTGCGACCCTAATGGTTGTAGCTTAATATTTATTACAACAGTTCAATCACTTGGAAAATCAAGACGCCCTAAGGGAACAAGATAGCTTAAAGCTTGTAAAATTTAAATCCAACCTTAAACAGTTCAATCTCTTTAAATGCACGTTTACCAATGCAACAATATTCAATCTCCAATGAAAATGTTAGTGTCTTACTATTGGGTAATGGAGTCTCTTTCTTTGAGCTAGGGTTTATCAATCTTCTGGGGTGTAATCCCTTTTACTTATTGTAGCAATCCTTAAACCTTTTCAATAACAATAGAAGGGAATTACTTTATGGAGGGTCTATGCCCTTATACTCCTCCAAGGGTTTGACAAAATAACTTTGAAATCAAGAAGAAACACACAAAATTGTAGAAATTCCTTACCTAATCCAAGAGATAACATGCAAACCCCTTACCTATCAAAGATATTCCACCAAATTGCCAAAACAAGCATACAAGAGAATTCACTATCCTTTATTCCACTAATAGAAAAGTGTTCCATCCATTTTGCATAAGAGACTAGAGATAGTGAATTGCCCAAGGAGGACAAAAATTTCAGTACAAGAGTTATGTAATTCTCAATTTATGAAATCTCAAAATGAAAAAGAAACTGCCTCTATTCATATGAGGCCATCTAAACCAATTTGTCCACATTCAATTGTCATCAACAAATTAAAAGAGGGACAACCCCCTTTATTTCCTTTAAAACTTACAAATATTAAAATTACAAAAAGTAAAACCCTAAAAATGGTGACATCATGCCCTATAGGGTGATGTGAGGCCTAAAAGTGAGTCGTTGATACTTAAAAATCAAATCGTTGGGATTCCACAGGCCACGTGCCAAGCCCTCGCACTAGAGTGTCATGCCATGCATCTTCTTCCTTCAAACCACATCGCATCACCTCCAAAACTAATAATCCCACGAAACCCTAGCTGATGAATGACATTAAGAGCTTAAAAGGTGATGTCATAGGCTTCCAAAGGCCAATGTCCAGGTGTAAAGGGCTATGATGTCATTCTCAAGTGTTGTCAAAGTGCCTCCAAAGGCAACGTCCTCCATCATTTGCACATAAAGGATCTGGGGTCCTCTACCCATCCTATGGGGTATGGCATTCATCCTTGGGGTTTTCGACCCCACATGAAGGCCAAAATAGCATAATTCATCTATGGATAGTTTTCACCAAGCAAGGTCTTGCAACGAAAAACAAGTACGCCCTCCAAGGGTCCACTAGTCACATGTCTCATTCCAAGTAAGCAACATTTAATAAGGGAACCACCCAAACATGTGCATCAAGTCCCCCCTTTTCAAACTAAACATATGCTCAAATACCTTACAAATGTTTCCGAATTTAAGTATGTGAGGGTTGTCATGGTGCCCTATTGGGTAGATCAATCCCCAAGTCAAGGAGTGTTTCCCAAGAAGATCCTCTCTAAGTCATGTAATGAGTATGAGGTGGATGGGGGTGTGACTTTTGGGCATGGGGTTCTTGACATTTCAAAGGCTCATAATGTCTCATCTATGGGTGCCTTTGTGGAGGGTGTGTATCCTTCATTTGCAATACAACACTTTTCCAAGCCCTTTTAGGGCCATTAATCTGTTATGGTCCAAAACATTGAGTGCTATGTGCAATGGAAAGTAAAGAGTATTGCAATGCCACTTGAAGCTAGAAACACATTGAGTGCCATATGAACTGGAAATTAAAAGACACCGCAAATGCATTCCCCCATCAAGCGAGACATTTATTAATTATGTGTTTTTTTAAAGGTCCTTCATTTTTTATGGAGTCTAAGCATTTCATTTCCCTCAGGACCTTAGGGAGAGCATCTAGAAGGATAATTTATAGCTTTTAACTTTTGACAAATACAAAACCTTTGGGCCTTTAGCCCCTTCTTCCCATGAAATGAGGTACAACCCCTTCTTGGGATCAATAAGCCCCAAATACCCAAAAGGTGAGGAAACGAAAGGGAAGAGGTGTGGAAAGTGATAAGTATGTGCGAGAATGGTATGATGACCCTTCAAGGAGACCCCCTAGTAGCAATACTTTTCCCGAGGGTGGTCCACTTACTAGGAAACCATGTCAACCACAAAGGTGAAATGAGGCAAAAGCTATAATTTCCAAGCAAACATTTTCATAATCAAGAAAGGACTCTTTGAAACATGCTCAAATGCTTCAATTATTAAAGTGACACTTACCACGAGACCGGACTTGTTACCTCCTGAAGCAATACCTGTTGTCTTTTCTGGGCCATGCTAGTGTGGTGGATGTTGCTACACTGTTTTCCATGAATGGCGATGTGTGGTGGAGAGGAAGGGCTCCGTCTACTGAACGTGAGATAAATAGTTATCTGGCTCTCGGCACTCCATTTCTTCTACCTGTGAGCCTCGAGACATCATCTCCTTAGTTACCCCTAGCTTGGGGGTAAAATAACCCCTATGGTTTAATCTCAAAACCCGATCTCCAAATCTCCAAGGGATGAAACACAAGACCTAGTTTTCAAGATGCTCCAACAAGCTCAAGAAACCCTACCGACTCCATGAGAGAGAAAGAGAGATCAAGTACATAAGAAGATCGATGGGAAAGAGAAGAGTTGATACGTTCCTCCTAGTCACATCTCTAACACAGGTGTGATAAGAATGAGTGATAAGTCTGAATATGAATGATGAAAAACACTCTCCTTTCTATATATGAGAGGTAAGGGAGGCCAACAGTACATTGTGGACCAATGCCCTTACAAGCAACTTACTAGGGAAAGTTATAGGGGCTAAATTTGTCCTATGGACTAATTTTCCATGCATTTTACCAAAAAGGATTCACCAATTTCAATTTTTTTTGAATAATTCAACTAAATTCTATAGGATAAAGTTATTTTACCTTAAAAATCGCCAAAATTTTATAGAAACTATATAAAATCCTTAGAAATTTGAATATTTTTACAAAAATATCGTCAAACATATTACACTTTTCATATTAAGGACTAGTAAGATTCTCCAAGGTTTCTACACATGAAGACAAATTTACATCCTTAAAATTTTCTTTGCAACCTACAATAACGCATGCATGCTCACACTAGGAGCGCTACACTCTTACAACACGCATGTCAAGGTCCAAGGTGATGATGTCCATAAGCGAGGCTCCAAATGCAAGGGAGGTCCATGAGGTGTGCCCAAGAATCCTCCTACAGGCCTCCAAAGGCTCCAACAATCCTCCTAATCCATGTACTCCACTAGGTCCACCCCCCCTACATGAACACCATCGCAACCTAGGCATCCCCAAGCCAACTCCAAGCCTCCATGTAAGCATATAAGCTACCCTGTGTTTTCTAGGTTCTAATGCCCTCCTTTGAGATGAAAAACACTTCTCTAAGCAAGCAACCATTCCCATGTGGTCGTCACGTAGAACATCACCAAAGTTATTAGGATATCTCCAATGCCCTAGGGAAGAATATCATGTAAGCACCCAACTAAGATCAAGCAACCACTGAGTAAGCCATCTACAATGTGTGAATCCATCACCAACCATCTCCCATGTATTAATCCATCATTAACCATCCAATGGTTTATCATACACCATGTACCCCAAATCTCATGAAGCACCCCCAAACATGGTCTAAACACTTTCAGAGTAATCCCAAAAGATAACACCCACAATCATCATGTCTCCAACAATTTCATAGATCCCACTATGCGATCAATTGGCTTGCATCTTAATACATCTTCAACACCTACTCAACCCCATGGTTGAGACAAGTATACTTGTAGCATCACCCATTTCTTCAATAAGTTAGTAAAAATAATGTAGGCCCATCTCTTGTTCTTCGATTTTCACCTCATATCTAGGCTAATATTTTTCACATCAATGTTTTCACCACTCAATACATCTATCCACATGAGCAACATCTAGATTGTTCTAACAAAACACTTCAACCCTAGGTGTCCCATCTTTCAAGCATTGACAAGTAAAACCTCATGACAACAATCACACCAAGCCCTCATGTTCCAACAACAATGCTCAATTTTTTCTATTATTTAGAATAAATATCATTTTTATGATCTACTATTATGTCCTTCTACTATTTATGTTTTTAGATTGGAGGCACCTTAAAACCCTCAATTTTTATTGTTTAGAATATACATCATTTTTATGATTGCTATTGTGTCTTTTTACTAACTTTTTTTTAATTGATGTATTCCCTTTTCTCTATTAAACTTTTACTATCCTTTTTTAAGGCAATACATTGCTTTTTCTCTATTAAATTTCCATACTAACTGAACATTAAAGAGGTTGATAAAAAACATCCTCTAAAAATAAAAAATTACATAACTTAAAACAAAGCAGCATATTAGAATATATTACTTTGCTTGTTCTAACACTTAATATCTATAAGTTCATATATATTTACTAAATCTAATCTGCTCATGGGGAATTTTAAAATGAAATTTGGACTAAGATTCGTCGAGAAATTCAGTTGGTGCAAAGGGAAATGGCATATCGTTTTTTTTAAAACTAGAAATCACTGTCATGAGAGTCTATTGCTCGACATGATTATCAAAAAAAATGAGGGACTTTGGCTTCTGAAAAATTGAAATCAGTATATTATGATGCATAGAACGTAAACAATAGACATTTACCTTTATGTTTTGGAGCGATGTTGAGCCCAAGTTTCCGTTTGTTTCAGTGTATATTCGGTATTTTTCCAAGATTGTGGCCACGCTTCTAACACATTAAAAATAAAAATAACTCTCAGCAAATTCGTAGCATAAAGAGAACAAACAGATAAATGTAAATTTTCCTTTTAATTGCTTCTAAAGCATATATTGAAACCTATGATTGCATAGGTTGCGAAGTATGTTCAAGGAAAAATGAAACAGCATAGGATTATCGATAGTGTTTTCTTTTTGATCTTATCACGTCTTAAAAAAAAATAATGTAAAGTAGTACGCACGCAAAAAACTTGGAAGTGAAGCTCTTTTCATGGAATAGACATCATAATAATATAATGGCATAGAAATGAGAAAATTTATGCAGTAAAACTTTAACATCATAAGTTAAATGACATGTTTATGTCCTTTGAAAAAAAGACTTAAATGACATTTTTATATTATTAAAAGTTTATAAGAATTTTTCTAATACACATGATCAGAGCAAAAGATGTATAACTCATTTCATCTAATTGTTTTTGTGTAGTGTTTAGTACATTACAAAATCATGTGAACGTGCAGAAAATATCACCATGGCAAAGTAAACATAAGGCCAACACCAACATCTAAATTGATAAGTTATATTAATATTAATATTTTTAATATTAACTTTTTTTATTTGATTTTGTTTGAAATTTAGTGATGAATGGTTGTGATAAATGGTTAGATCTGCACATTTGAATAGTTAAGTTTGTATAATCAATATGTTTCAAGGTTTTTCAACAAGTTAAATCCATTTATACATTTAGAAATACAATTTAAACAACAGAAAATATATATTTTGTCAAAATTTATATGACTTAATTCCAACCAAAAAAACCCAAAAAATATAAGGTTTAAGGTTTAGCCAACGCCATATTTTTATTATGTCAGCTGGGGACATATAGTAATGGCTTTGATAGATTTTGATCGAAATTATTTATGTAGCATTTGATTGGCTTCGTCCTATTAAATTTTAATGTGGCCCTCGGGTTCTGGATCGGGGCTGTGGCGGCGGGCGGACCTCAGCATCCTGTAACCGGCTCTGCTACTAACTCTGTAAATAGTAAAAGCGTATTAAATTGCACATAGGATCCGACATTTAATTCACAGTGATGAAAACAATACTACCATATCTCCAACCAATATATATTGGATTCCGCAACATAGCAAACATACCTGGCAAGCAAAAAGATCGACGAAATCAGTACCATTAAGATTGTTGTATTAATTGGCATATGATAGCAGTGATGGCGATAGATGAGCATAATAATGGCTGTCTGCTAATCTTTTTGCTATATTTTAAGATTGGGGCAAAACACAACGACTCCACTCTACCCGTCCACCTTCTGGAGTAGGAGAGGCCGTTTGGAGTATGAAATTTCCTTTTTAGATGGACGCTAATCCAACCTTGCCACAGAAGGAGGCAAGCGACATAGTGCAACAATTGTGCAAGTAAGCCATTGGATTAAATAAATAAGTGGAGTAGATATTCGTGCAAGTTAGGCATTGGATTAAATAAATAAGTGGAGTAGATATTCGTGCAAGTTAGGCATTGGATTAAATAGGTGGAGAAGAGATTCTACCTGGATTCAATCTGATGGACTCTGAAGTAAAGCATAAATTCATCTTAAGGTATTAGGTTTTTAGTTTTTTTTCTCTTAAAGCTGCTTTGAACATAAGAACATAAGGGGTTCCATTCCCTTTGAGTGTTGTCCTTTAATAAAACATTACATTGATACCATTGTCATGGTACTTTAATAAAACACTACATTGATCCTATTCTTGAATAAACTTGTTCGTCAAAAACATTTTTTTTCCATAGACTTTTAGTGTTTAAATTTTTCTCCTCTTTGCTATACTTTGGCATCATTTTAAAATTTTCTCCTCTTCGCTATGCTCAAGTAGGATCTTGTAGGTTCACACTTGTACAATAACAGGGAAACATAATAGAAGCTCTAATCTTCTTGACCAGCCTTGGAATTTCAGATAAGTAGAATGGCAATTGGCATGAAAAATCCCATGGATGCTTACATACAGAATATGTCCACCTTTTCGTATGTAAGTAGTGGCTTTTAGAGAAATATTGGAGAAAATCAGAAGAGTTGGTGCTTTAAAACAAAATGTCCAACTCATGTAATCTGTCCACGTATATAAGTAGTGGCTTTTATAGATATATTAGTGGCTTTTATAGAAATATTGGAGAATATTAGAAGAGTTAGTACTTTAAAAAAAAATGAACAAATTTGCATAGGTACTTGTTTTTTTTTCATAATAACCTAATAAGTCAATATAGCCAATAGAATTGACTAAATAAATGGTGGAGCACGTGAAAGAAGAGTGGTTGTATCCAATTTAGAGATTTGGTGTTTGAGAACTTATTTTACAAGTACCATATTACTAATTTATTATTTTGCAATTATTCATATTCGTGAGCTAAATGGGTTATTGCATTGTTTTCTTCACTTTCAAGAGACTTGAAAGTGAAACCTTGTGCTCCATATGGTTGGATAATTTTTCTGTAATCATTAGTGCATCATTTACTACAACAGTGTTGACCTATCACATATAGTCATCTTCCCTTGCGATTTTTATAATGCAGGGCCAAGTTACATTGCCTTTTTCTTCAAAATAGAAGTAAAACTTTACCAATCTTCAATCTTCCTTGCTATTTCAGTGGTGTTATATTTTTATTTTTTATTTTTTTAAACATGAGAGTTCAGATATTTTAATTTGAACCATAATACTGTTTCGGTTCAAATAGTTCAAGTTATCAGGTCGATATGGAATGTAGTATATTTTAATATACCTCAATAGATACATCTTAACTTACAATGATACTTTATTAATAAAAAAATTGTAAAAAAAATCAATAAATATGCATAGATATCAAGTTGTTAGGTCGATATGGAATGTAGTATATTTTAATATACCCCAATAAATTCATCTTAACTTACAATGATATTTCATTAATTAAAAAATTGTGAAAAAAATCAATAATGTTCAACACATCACTTTCTTCCACATATTGCAGATAATCTTCTACAGATTGTTTATAATCTTCCACAGATTGCAGAGGAAGATGTATTAGGGTGGACATTATATATTTTTTACATATTTAATATATTATAATTTTTTTGAAATGCCATGTGTCAACATTACCTTGAAAATGTACAAAACTTATTAATGGTTAAGATGGATTGAGAGTTGCATATGTTAAAAGTTAAGATAGATTCAGAGTTAAGATATATTGACTTTTCTCATAATAAAAACCAACACAAAATCCTTAATGTTCACAATATCCAAAACCACCTCCAAAACATCTAATATATTTGAAAAATAAACTATTTTTTTAAGATAAAGCTGCATTTAAGTTGATTTTACACAATTATATGAACAATCACAACTTTTCAATAAAATAATTGCAAATTTTCCAATAGAGAAATATGAGTGAAGTTGCATATAATTAATGATCGTGGAAGCTCCATTTGACTTTGCTATGTCCCTTTAACTTTTCACATAGTGGGTAAGGGATGCCTTTATTGCAATTTTAAGGAAAAAATAAAACCAAATTGGATATTTATTTCATTGACCTTGTTATGATAAGAGATAAACTCACACCATTATAATCATCAAACACTATAATGAATGAATCACAAGGAGTTTTGCAAGGTAATTATGGATATAATAAGGGTGAACTTTTTCTGTGAAGTTTTATAATATTTAGAGATAGAAATCATATTCAATTGATTAATTAAAAAATCTTAACTGATTAATTAAAAAATCTTAACGACAAATAACAAAACATTCATTACATAAAATGTTTCCACATAAAATGTTTCCTGATATGAGAATGTGTGGATGGCATATATGAGCTTTGTGTGTTTCAACTAAAGAGGAACCATGGGGCACATGAACACAAATGAAGAAATTATTTGAAATCAATTAAAAACAAATGGGTACATTGTAAATTTGTACTAATAATATTGTAAGGTAGGTCATTAGATTTGTTAGAGTAGAAGACTATAAGTTGGTCACAACTAGTAGATATGTATGAATTTGCTGGAAAGTTATGTGAATTTTCCAAACAGTGATTATTGTCCTTGCTTAGTTATTAAATAAATTGGATCTCGAATTTACTCAATAAAAAAAATAAAAATCCTAGCATGCACTAATCACACAAATGGATGGAAAATATAGTGGAAGCATAAAACACCATACATGAAATCTGTCCTATAAATCAACTTATTAATGACTCAAAAATTACAAAGACACCTCAAAAATGAGATTTGCTTCGTGTTGAATGAAAAAACTGCAAAATAGGTCTGAGAAACCTGTAGTAGTGTATCAGTGTACGGGTTGTACGGTATTGTTCGTACGATTATACAGATCCACATAGTGTGTCTTTACAATTGTATGGAATTTACTGTGGATAGATCTGTAACCTTCAGATCTGCATAGTGTATCTGTACAATTGTATGGAATTTACTGTGCGGATAGATCTGTAACCTGCAGTCACTCTTGATAAACTATTCTCATTGTTGCATTGTTTTCTCCTCTCCTAGGCCTCTTTGTTCACTTTTGGACAAAATTGTTTTTATGAAGAATGAATGTGTCTTTACCCTCTACCTTGACTTGCCTCTATGCTTTAGCTAAAACCCTAATCTCTAGGTGAGATAAATGGTTGAGATTAGTCTAAATCACTAATGCATTAAAAATGCACTTATTTGACTCTAACTAATTAAAAATCTTCCACTTTACAAATAAAGTGAATTACAAAATATATTTGACTTGGAGGACCTCAAGCACATTTGACACAAAAAATTTGTAGAAGTTCATTTTTGAGCTACAAACATCAACACTCCCTCTTAGCAAGGAAGGAATTATGCACCAATCCAATGCTTCAAACTTCCCTTTTTCTAAGGTCTTGGTCAGAATATTTGCAACCTATTGATCGGTGGGTGCATACTAGAGCTTCATGCTCTTTTCTGAATTTTGTCTCTAATGAAGTGATACATGATCTCTATGTGCTTGGACTTGTCATGAAATATTGGATTCTCAAAGAGTTTGATGTAACTCTAATTATCACAGTAAATGATTGTGGGATCCACCTCTTGATCAAATAGTCCTGCTAGTAACTTGCAAAGCCAAATGGCTTCATAAATAGTGGGCACTAGATGCCCAATACTCTGCCTCTGTTGAGCTAAGTGCAACCAAAGTCAACTTCTTATTGAACCGAGATATCATCGTTGATCCTAACATAAAGTATCATCCTGAAGTGCTCTTCATGTCTGATGCATTGCCTTCCCAATATAAGTTTTTATACCCCTACAACATCACCTCACCATCTCCAAGATATCTCAGCTCATACTGCAATGTGCCCCTCTAGTATCTAAGAACATGTTTTGCTACTACCCAATGCTCATGCCTCAACTCCACCATGAACTGACTCAAGTTGTTCACTACAAAACATATATCTGGTCTCGGTTGACCAAATACATCAAGGAACCTATTAGCTACCTATAAAATGTAGGTTCCACAAACTTTGAATATGAAGTTGTCAACTTCTTCAGATTGGTGATCATGGGTGTGGCTATAGCTTTGCAATCTTCCATCGGAAATCTCTTTAGGATATCCACTTCATACTTACATTTCCCAAGGAAAATCTCCCCTGGTCTCTATCAAACCTCCAAACCCAAGAAGTAATGCATCAGGATGATGTCCTTCATCTCAAACTCAACTCTCAAATCTTCTTTGCACCCTACAATGAGTTTCTTTGCTCCCGTAAGGAACAAGTCATCTACATACAACACTAAAATGAGCACATCAACTTCAACGAATATGAAATATAAGTTGGGATCTTATTCGCTTTTGGTGAATCCCCACTCTGCAGGTATCCATCAATCCTAGAATACCATGCTCTTGGTGCCTTCTTGAGTCCATACAAGGCATGTTTCATCCTGCAAACATGGGGCTCCTTCCCACTAATCTCAAATCCCTCAGGTTTCTCTATGTACACTTCTTCCTCAATTATCCCATTGAGGAAAGTTGTCTTTACATCCATCTGATGTATCCTCCCTCCCATAATAGGAGACTAAGGACATCACTACTCTAATGGAACTGTACCTGGCAACTGGAGCAAAAGTATCCTCATAGTCCACTCCTTCCTTATGGGAGAAACTTCTCGCCACAAACCTCATATTGCACTTCTTGATGATACCATCTACAACATGCTTGATCTTGTAGAGCCACCTTGAACTCACCATTGACTTCCTCTCCATTCTTGGCACAATGTCCCATACATCATTTTTCATGATGGAGGTGTATTCTTCCCCCATGACATCCCACCATACATGCGGGTCTGCTACCTCCTGATAACTAGAAGGCTCAGAGTATATGATGCTTATCATCAATTCCATATAGTTTGAAAACTTATTCGGAGGTCTACTCTCCCTGAATGTGCTCCTAAGAGCCTCAACGTACTCCTGTGCATCCCTCAATGTTTGAATCAACCATCGAGGTCTTTTCAAAGAACTGGAAGGAGCCAACAGCTCCTCCTCCTCACCTAAATTTTGTTTCCCTAAACTAGTATCCGTTGGTGACCTAGGCTCAACCTTCAAAGCTTCCTACTCCTTCTCCTTTGTCACGAGAATAGGCTCATGAAAATTCCTGGAAGAAAAGTCCTCCTCGAATTTTACATCCTTGCTTATGACTATCTTCCTCTGATCTGGAATGAAGGCCCTATAGGCCTTTGAAGTCTCACTGTATCCCACAAACAAACCCTTCTTGTTGTAGGGCTCCAACTTGGTCCTCTTCTCTACATGTACATGAATATAAACTAGACAACCAAAAATGCGAAAAATGACTCACCTCTGGTATCACACTAGTGAATGACTCCTCTAGTGTCTCATCCTCCAAGATTCTGCATGGACACATGCTCTAGATGTAGACTTTTGTGTTGCATGCTTCTGCCCAAAGAAACATCAGTAATTCCTTGTCATGAATCATGGCCTTAGCATCCCCTATGATGGATCTATTCTTTTGATCTACAACTCCATTGTGTTGTGGGTTTTCTGGAATAGACAACTCTTTCTTGATCCCTCCCTCCTTGCAGAAACCCTCGAACTCCTTGGAGGTATACTCACCCCCAATGGTCGATCTCAAAACCTTGATATTCTTCCTTGTTTGGTTTTTAACAAGACATTTGAACGCCTGAAACCTGCTAAAGACTTCATCCTTGGTCTTTAGAAAGTAGATCCAAATTTTGTGAGAGAAGGCATCAATAAAGTAAACATAGTATATATTTCCTCTTATTGATGCTACTGACATCGGTCCACAAACCTCTGAATGTACCAGATGTAGGATCCCCTTAGACCTGTGTTCACTATGTGGGAAAGTAGCCTTGGCATGCTTTCCAAGCGTGCACTCTCTGCATACACTCTGCTACACAATATTGAAATATGGAAGACCTATGGCTATCTCCATCAGAATAGGAAACACCTTGTGATGCAGGTGCCCTTTCCCCTTGTACCACAACTCACACAAGTTGTCTGTATTATGAACTGGAGCTCAAACAGGTTCACCCTGCAACCTGTATAAAATGCCTTCCCTAAACCTGATCCATTGTGTTGCTTCTAGGCTATATATTGAATTTACTCAATAAGAGAAATAAAAATCTAAGCATGCATCAATCACAGAGATCAATGAAAAATACAACAGAATCATAAAACATGAAACATGAATTTTTTCCTTAAAAGGAGCTTATCATTAATGATTCAAAACTTACAAGGACACCTCAAAAATGAGGTTTTTTCATGCTGAATAGGAAAAATGAAAAACAAGATTGAGAAACCTGTGGTATGACTCTATCTATATGACTGTACAATACTATCCATATCATTGTACGAAATTTATTGCGCGGATAGATCTGCAACCTATAATCACGATTGGGCAACTCTTCTCACTACTGCATTATTTTCTCCTTCCCTCAACCTCTTTCTTCTCCTTCAAACAAAACTGTTTTCGTGAAGAATGAATGTGTTTTTACCCTCTACCTTGACTTGTCTTTATACTTTAGATGAAACCATAATCTACCAAAACCCTAATATCTCGGTGATATCAATGGTTGAGATTTCTCTAAATCACTAAAGCATTAAAAATGCACTTTATTAGACTCGACAACTAATTAAAAGAATTTCACTTTATAAATAAAGTGAATTACAAAATAGATTTGACTTGGGCGACTTCATGCACGTTTGACACAAAACCTGTGTGGAAGTTCCTGTCTAAGATAATGCATTGCATTATAAAGGTAGCTTGTCAAGTTGATCATTAGAATTCTTGAGTAGAAGCTTATAATTTGGCAATAGATACTAGATACATTTGAATTGGCTCGACACATTATTAAAGTACCATAATTTCATTATTAAAACTATATATATATATACCAAATCCACCACACTTATGCACGCACTTTGAGAATAGATGAATATAATAATGATGATAAAAAATTTAATAATAATACACTAGGGGAATCTAATACCAAGGGGTGTGGAACTGTAACATGGCTATGATACCAAGCGGAGTGGCACTGTAACATGGCTATGATACCAAGGGGTTTGCTTTACGAGCCCAAGAACTTGGTCGCTTCTATGCTAATAAGAGTGAACCACTACTTACACAGACGTGTAAAAATAAAAAAATTATCTATATATCATAAAGAAACACATAATACCAAGAGATACAAGAGATAAATAACAATGAATGCTTATATTAGAAGAAACTTACAGAATGCTTACAAAGCCAAACTTTGATACAACTCTAGACTAACTCTTCTTCACACCTTTAGAAACTTCTTACAAGAGAGATCCTTATTTTCACACTTGCCCCAGATGTAAAAGGGTGCCTTCTAATGAGCTCAAGCCTTGATTTTATAACACACTAGGAAGGATCGAGAAGCATTATTAAAAATGCATTCCTAACGACTCATATCTACTATTACTATTATATATTCCACTTTTGGTGGTAGTAGAGACATTTTTCACTAATTTTAGTATGTTGAGATCCCATGTTGCGTATCATGACAATCAACTTTTTCATAGTGGAGAATCTTATCACACTCAATCTGTGAAACATGCCTTCAAAATAACAATGCTGACACAATATACATGACATAAAGGAGGACATGACTTCACAACATACTTGGATAGTCACATGTCGACTATCATACCAATGACATACAAATATTTAGAATAACTACAATATCTACAAGGGTCCACCTTGATTCCATGTGCTCAACCACTGCACAGTAGCACTGTTGATGTTTGTAGCATCGAACATGTATTTCTGCACAGATCTAAGTGTCTAGATGTGTGGAAGTTGTCCACACCATTCTATATTGAGACTTTACTTTAATTAAAGGAATTGTTAAAGTACATTGTTTTTATTAGTGAGTTGAGTTTTATTTAAAGAAATGTTTAGATTAACTTTAGTGAATTAAATAACAACCATTGATCTCAAGTGAGGGTGAGAAATAATCTCTGCCATCAATCACTTTGGACATTAGGGTTAGGTCATAACTCAATCTTATAAAAGCATGGAAAGGGTGAAGGAGATGACACTTGACATATGATACATTGATACAGAGTATAGAAGTATTTTTTCTTAGAGGATCGGATCACGAAGGACTGTGATTCAAGTAGATCTTGGATAGGTGGAAAAGGACTTCCATCTATAGATCAGGTCAGGGAGAAGAGAGAACAGAGGCAATCACAAGTGGGTTTTAGCAAACTAAAGTTGCAACAGAAGGGTTGCAGTGTATGGGGTTTTCATACAACCTTTGAGTGTGTGTACGTGGGTTTCATTGGAGACAAGTGCATATATGCAGGTTTTCTTAAGGAAAGGTTTGTACATCTCAGAAAACGTGAAATACCAAGGTCTTATAGCAGATCTGGATTTTCTAGGGTTTGCAGGTATTGTCTATAGTTTTTTGTATTTCTATGTGGACCATTATCTTAGGTACAGGGGCCCTTGTAAGCTTTAAAGTTATTTGAATGATAAGCTTAGTTGATGGGCATAATATCTTTTTATATTGTGTTTGATAGTTTTGGTTTCCAGTATTGCTTCCACTATCTTTATTTGAGTTGAATATTCTAGCAAGTGTGTGTTGTTTTGTGAGCTGCTAATTTGATTTACAACAAGAAAATTACTAGATAACAAGATACCCAGGTGTTGGGGTAGGGATTTGAACATGGTAACATAGCAGTCACTCTGAGAGGAAGCCATACCTCATATCCATAGTAGTTGATAGCAAATCTTTCAAATCTGCAGGAGATCTTAGTAGCTTCATAACTAGCAATCAAAAATCTAGTGTTCGACTTCAAGGAAATAGCAGTACTAAGGAAGAACTAGGGTTTTGCAGTCGTACGAAGTTGTACGTAAGTTGCAGAAGGAACAATCACATACATACGCGGGTTTCTTTGGAGACAGTCGCGTATATGCGAGTTGCAGTAAGAAAAGTCACGTGCATACAAGACTTTCAGTGGTGACAGGTGCGTACAAGTTCATATAGGTCAGTACATAATCATGTTATTTCTATTGTGGTTTATCAAGTCTAAAGGATGGCATCAACAAGTCCGAGAGTTGAAAATAGATTGGATGGAACATCCAACTTCCTATCTTGGAAAGCAAGAGTTACTTTGGTGTTAAAGGAGTATGACCTTTGGGAGTTAGTAGACAAAGAAGTTATTTCACCAACAAATTCAACAACTTTGACAGCTCACGAGAAGAAGGATATCAAAGCTAAGAGGGTTATCTTGGATTCATTGAAGGATAATCTAATTCCTCACTTATTCGAGAAGAAGACGGCCACGAAGATGTTTGATGCCCTAATAGGATTATTCCAGAGCACTAACATGAATAGAAAGATGGCCTTAAGAAATAGACTCAAATCTGTGTAGATGTCTAGACATGATAATGTTATCGGATATTTCATGAGGAACACTCGAGTACGTGATCGACTTGCATCCATAGAGGAGAAAGTGGATGAGATAGAGCTCATGAATGTGGCATTGAATGGTCTTCCCAAGTCTTGGGAACCATTTGTCAAGCGAGTATGCACTAGGGAAAATCTCCCAAATTGGCATAGGCTTTGGGATGATTACATCTAGGAAGAGACTCAGGAGGAGTCTAAGAGCAGTAAGCATGGAAGTAGTGATGAGAACTTGGGCCTTGTGTCAATAATACAAGGAAGGGAAAAGGAAAGAGTTCCAACAAGAAGGGTAATAGTGATGGAGGATCATCGTTGCCAAGGAAGAACAAGGACTTGAGTAAAATCTAGTGCTTCTCATGTCGTAAGAATGGAGATTTTGCATCTTAGTGTCCAGACAAAAAGAAAGCAAAAGGAAAGAAGCAAACAACAACATCAACAAAGATGCATCAAGATGACTTTGCATCGAAGTTTGAGAAGTTTTTATCATTAGTTTCTTTCCTTTCTACAATCATAGCTACTAGGAGTGCATGGTAATTGGACAATGGTGCATCTCGTCATATGACAAAAGCCTGGGATTTATTTATAAATCTGACGGAGAGGGACTCGAATATTCATGTGGAGTTTTGTGATGATGCCAAGTATGCAGTGAAAGGAGAGGGAAAAATCATGTTCCAGCTTGAGTCAGGAGGTTCGTTTTATGACTAGGATGTGCTTTATGTACCAAGACTGAAGAAGAACTTGCTCTCAACCTCAGCTATAGAGGATAGTGTTTTTGTTGTTACGTTTTAGAGAGGGAAAGTACTCCTACATCGAGAGACGGCTAGCCCGAACACATCAATGGTCGTTGGGGTTAGAGAGGGAACTTTATACAGGTTGCAAGGCAAGCCTGTTAAGGATTTGGTAGACAATGATGACAAGCTATGTGAGATATGGCATAGTATTTTGGGACACCTACACTACAGGTCATTGTCGACTCTGAGGGGGATTGTTACCGGTCTTCCAGAGTTCAATATTGAGCAACATGGAGTGTGCGGAGGGTCTGTACTTGGCAAGAATTTTAAGGATGATTTTTGAAGCAACAAGAGTAGGTCCAGAGAGATCTTGGATCTTATACCTTCAGATATCAGTGGGCCGATGTCAGAAGCATCAGTTCAAGGAGCATTAGACTATGTGATGTGCTTTGATGATTTTTCCAAGAAAACCTGGATCTTCTTTATGAAAACAAAGGATGAGATATTTAGTAGGTTTCAAGAGTTTAGGGCTCAGGTGGAGAGCTAGACAGGAAAAAAGATCAAGGTCTTGAGGTCATATAATAGGGGAGAGTACACCTCCAATGACTTCAAGGATTTTTTCAAGGAGGAAGGGATCAAGAGGGAGCTGACAATCCCATACAACCCTCAACAAAATGGGGTTGCGGAGAGAAATAAATGACCCATCATCGATTTTTCCAGGGCTATGATACATGACCAGAAGTTGCATGTTCGTTTTTGGGCAAAGGCATGTAACACGACAATATATGTGCAGAACAGGTGTCCTGACGGGATATTGGGGGACAAGACTTCGTAGGAGGCATTCTCAGGAGTGAAGCCATAGATAGGACATTTGAGGATATTTAGTTGTCCAATCTACATCCATGCGCCTGTGGAGAAAAAGACAAAGTTAGAGCCTTCGAGACAAAAGGCTATATTTGTGGGGTACAACGAGACCTCAAAGGCTTACAGGATCTTCATACCAGTGGAGTGGAAGACAATTGTGAGAAAAGATGTTAAATTCGAGGAGATCTCAGGAATCAGTAGCAGTGACATAGGACGAGGAGCAACAGTCAACAACTCAAACTTCAAGTGGGGAGGAGGATTTAGCTCCTTCTAGTTTTGTCAGGAGAAGTAGATGGCTATTATATACATTGAGGGATGTTGGTGAGGTTCCTATGAGTGTTGTCAGAGAGCAAAGGCATCTGACAAAGTTTCTGAACTATATGGCACTTATGATTAGCATCATTGATGTTGAGGCTTTGAGTTTTGAGGAAGCGACAGATCAACAGGTTTGGCGGGATGCCATGGTAGAGGAGTACACCTCTATTATGAGGAATAATGTTTGGGACATAATGTCGAGACCGGAGCAGAAGTCGGTTATGAGTTACAGGTGGATCTATAATATCAAGCATGTTGTATATGGTAGAATCAAGAAGTTCAAGGTGAGGTTCGTGGCGAGAGGGTTCTCCTAGAAAGGGGGAGAGGAACACGAGGATACATTTTCTCCAGTTTCCAAGTGTGGTTCTACTCGAGCATTTTTTTCTATTGCTTCAGTTAGGAGGTGGAGGATTCATCATATGGATGTGAAGACAGTTGTGCTCAATGGAATCATTGAGGAGGAAGTATACATAGAGAAACCTCAAGTATTTGAGGTAGTTGAGAGGGAGTATCATGTGTATAGGCTTAAGAAAGCCTTGTACGAACTCAAATAAGCACCCAGGGCATGGTATTTCGAGATTGACAGGTACTTACAAAATATGGGTTTTACCAAGAGTGAGGCAGATCCCAACTTGAACTTCATACTTGTTGGGGGAAGATCCACTCATATTGGTGTTGTATGTGGATGATTTGTTTCTCACAAGTGCAAAGGAGCTTATTTCAGGATGCAAACTAGATTTGGCTATTGAGTTCGAGATGAAGGACATTGGATTGATGCATTATTTCTTGGGATTAGAGGTATGGAAGGTATCAGGAGAGATCTTCCATGGTTCAAGAAAGTATGCAGTGGAGATCTTGAGAAGATTTGTGATGGAGGACGATAGACCGATGACTACACCTATGGTAACCAACCTAAAGAAGGTTGTCACTTCAAATTCAAAATAGGTGGATCCCAGGATATATAGGAAGCTAATATGGTCCTTGATGTATTTAGTCAACATATGATTTGTTGTGAACACCTTGAGTCAGTTCATGTTGGAGCCAAGGAAGGTGAATTGGATGGCAACGAAGCATGCGCTTTGGTACTTGAGAGGTACAGTGGAGTTTGGATTGAGGTATCTTGGAGGAGATGATGTGAGCCTGCAGGGATATTCCGACTCAGATTGGGTAGGGAGTGCAGTAGACAAAAAGAGAACGTCAAGGGTGCTACTTCAGCTTGGGATCAACAATGATTATATGGTTCAACAAGAAGGTAGCTTCTGTAGCACTCAGTTCAGCAGAGGCAAAGTATATGGTAGCGAGTATGGCTAGTTGTGAAGCCATTTGGATTCACAAATTGCTTACAGCTTTATTTGATCAGGATTTGGATTCTACGATGATATAGTGTGATAATCAGAGTTGTATCAAACTTTAAGAGAATCTAGTATTTCATGACAGGTCCAAGCATATAGAGATCATATATCACTTCATTCTAGATATGATCCAAAATGGAGCAGTGAAGCTTCAATATGTTTCAACATATGAGCAGGTTGCAAACATTCTGACCAAACCCTTGGTTGGAAAGTTTGTGTTCTTCAGAGACAAACTTGGAGTGGTGCATAATACCTTCCTTGCTATGAGGGAGTGTTGATGTTTGTAGCATCAGACATGTATTTTCACACAGGTCTAAGTGTCTAGACATGTGGAAGTCATCCAAATCCTTCTACCTTGAGACTTTACTTTAATTAAAAGAATTATTAAAGTTCTTTTATTAGTGAGTTGAGTTTTATTTAAAGAAATGATTTAATTAGCATTACTGAATTAAATAATATCCATTGATCTCAAGTGAGGTGAGAATTAATATCATCCATCAATCACTTTGGAGATTAGGGTTAGGTCATAACTCAATCTTATAAATGCATGGAAATGGTGAAGGAGAAGACACTTGACAAATGATACATTGATACAGAGTAGAGAAAGACTTTTGCTCAAAGGATTGGATCATGAAGGATTGTGATTCAAGTAGATCTTGGTTAGGTGGAGAAGTACTCCCATTTAGAGATCATGTCATGGAGAGGAGAGAACATAGGCAATGACAAGTGGGTTTCAGCAAATTGAGGTCGTAGTAGCAGAGTCAAACTGTACGGAGTTTTCGTATAGTCTTTGAGTGTGTGTACGCAGGTTTCAGTGGAGACAAGTGTGTATACGCAAGTTTTCATAAGGAAAGGCATGTACATCTCGAGAAACATGAAATATTGAGGTTTTACAACAAATCAGGAGTTAGTAACATTTGTGAGTACTGTATATAGTTTTTTGTATTTTTCTATGGGCCATTATCCTAGGTATGGGAGCGCTTGTAAGCTTTGAAGTTATTTTAATGATAAGCTTAGTTGATGGGAAGAATATCTTTGTATATTATGTTTGATATTTTTGGTTTCCAGTATTGCTTCTGCTATCTTTATTTGAGTTGAATATTCCAGCAAGTGTATGTTGCTTTGTGAGCTGCTAATTTGATTTACGACAAGGAAATCACTACATAACAAGATACCTAGGTGTCGGAGTAGGGATTTCAACAAGCACGTCATTTGGACCACCAATCTCTAATTTTGATTCATATTCTAAACTCCAATACATGATGCAATAGGAGAAGCATCTAGCAAAAGGACTTCTTGTGAAGTAATCATGAAATGTTTCTTTAGTTATGGTGTAGATCAAGAAAGTAGACTTGATTTGGAATCTGGGTCCTTCACCACTTTTTTGTTAATCAATTGGTAGACTTTGTTATTTTCCAGAGAAATAACAAACTTACAACATATATTATTATGTGCACTGATAGGCAAATTTGATTAAAGGAATATTATCATATCTGCATGTTTGAGATTATTATCTAAACATGGAACATATTTAGCTATGAATATCTCAAACAAACAACTCTATGGATTGATCGTAAGAAGTTGGAAATCAAAGCTTGTTATTACTTCTCTATGGAATTTGAGAAAATTCAACATACAAGACCAATCATCTAAGTCTATGGATGGCTCATAGAATTCCAAGTATACATCGTTAGTCTTGTTCTTTGCCATCTATGTAGGCAGTGCAATATCTTTTATTCCTACATTCGTTTGTGTTATCATAAGAGTTATACTAATCAACCCATTTTTCAAATATCATTTTCTAGACTAATTTAGGGCTTTCTTATATTATGTATGTTAAACACGAATCTTGAGGGATTTCCAATTCTATGTTGTCACACTAGCTTCATTCTTGCTTCCCTACCATATGGACAATCTTGAATGGAACTTCAAATTCTCTAGTTAAGAAGTCAACAAGAGAATTTTTCTTGCCTTCTATGTATTCATACTTAATATCAAAATTACCCAACCAAAGTTTCCATCTAATTAATCTGTTATTTCATATATCTCTAGTGCTCTTTGAAATAAGAAACCCATGCATGTTCTTCAAATCAATTCTTAGAGTGTATTCTTCATAGACTACAAAGATTAGGAAACTTTTTATGCAATTTATGGAAGCCAAGATTTCTTTGTGGGTGGAAGTGATAGTTTGATTATTCTCCACTGAATGGTCCTAATGTGAATCTACATATTTATTCAAATCCTTGAGGATTCAATTATGTTAGAACAACTCCCTAATGTTCATCACTTGCATCAAAATATATGATCTCCCTTCCTTCACCTGGTATCCTTAATGGAGGAAGGTGATAGAATTTTTCTTTGATTCTTATTACAACTTTAGTATGCTCACTGGTCCATGCGGGGGCATTTTTCCTGAATATTTGGGTCAATAGCTTTCTATACGCTACCCTCTGTGAATAGAATTGAGTGATATAGTTAATGCATCCAAGAAATCGTTGAAGTTGTACCTTTTCTTTTAGAATGTCAGGGAACGCTTAAATGTGCTCCAATACATGAGACTAGAGAATAATCTTTCCATAAGAAATCTAAAGTCCTAAGAAATTAATCTACAAGACTCCAATCAACATTTTATCCCCCTGATTTGAGAGCACTAAGACATGACTATATACAAGATTATATAATCTCTCTAGATGTTTTATGTGCTCTGACCAACCTTTTCTAAAAACTATTACATCATCAATATATACAAGAAGAAACTTTACAAAAGGTTTGAAGATATCATCCATTCTTTTCTGGATCTCAGTAGGAGCATTCTTCGAACCAAAAGGCATGGCAATCCATTCATATTGTCCCATTGGTACAACAAAATTTGTTTTATATCTATCCTCAACATTATACTTTATATCCATGAGATACTTGTTCCAGAGGGGTAAATCAATTACAAATATTTTCTTACCTCTCTTTTGCTCAGAATGTTTATTTATATAAAAGCCTCTGCATGCCTAGTTTGATTAGGAGGGAACAATGAGTCCTTTCGTCAATAGATCATTGATATATTTCTGGCATTCTTCCAAATCTTCAACCTTCATTATTCTCTGATTTGATTTTGTAGGAT
>ML794126.1:642132-663538 GCA_009831015.1 Picea engelmannii
CCCTCATTGGATTTCCACATAAATCACTATGTCAATTATGATTACTGTTGTGTTTGATTAGCTGTTTTCATTTTTATTATGATTACTGTTGTGTTTGATTAGCTTTTCTCAGTTTTATGCTCTGTTTATGATCTATTTTTGCTTCCGCTACCTAACATGAAGTCCCCATCATTTTTAATAGAATAAGCTAGAGTTGTATTATGCTATCTCCTACATCTTCCAATGTGTGTCTCTGTGTTTTCCGTGCATGTAATGACACTGTGGTGCTTTCATGTGCAATCTCTTACAGCATAATATCAGAGTTATTTGGGTTGAGATGACTAGCGGAGTGTTGTGGATAAGCTCGGGGTTGATATTTTGAGGGACTTTAAGAAAGAACACTAGGTATTTTTGGAGAATGAATCGTGGCAAACAAACCCGCATCGCAAGCGGCCTCCGGTGACGAGCCACTGAAAGGTGTCGTCGGAACTTAAAAAGAAGACTTCTTACCCTGGAACTGAAAAAAACTTTCTTACCATCTGAGCGAGAGAACAACAGCTTATTGTTGAAAAATTACAAACAAATGACAACGTTGATACAGCAGGATACATTCTTTTTGAGCATGACCCTATCGGTTTCTCGTGATTTTGGTGACAATTTTGTGGATTTCGTCTCGATCGGGTGGGTTTTTGTACACTAGTGGTTCTTGAAGTAGTGTAGGGGCATTGGATTAGTGCTGCGCTGGAAGACCTAGAAACCAAAACACCATAGAACAACGTAGACACCAAAGGTTTGAGAACTTTAGACTCGCAGAGAGAGCTGTGAGCAGTTGCTGGTTGAGTTCGCGGGAAATCAATAGTTCCAGGCTTTGAACGTCGCAGATGAAACAACCGGTTATGGGAAGCTTGAGAGTCGTGATCGATGGAGGGTCGGAAGAGCAAACCCTAGGAAATGCAGTTGCGTCTGAACTTTAATTGTTTCACATAAACATTGGTCGAGAAGGTAGGGCGATTAAGCTGTCTGAAAATGCAATGGCAAATGACGAGATTAGAAGATGTCAGCCGTGTAGAGTGGCGAAGGCTTGGAGGTTCCGAAGATCAAATAATCGGTAACCTTTGTTCATTCATGAGTATAAATAAACTGCGTCCACAACCATGGACGTTGAAAGAAACTATCAAAAATTAAACGGTGGTGAAGATTTGTCAGTAATTTAATGGGAATAAGTGAAGAATTGTCAGCAATTTAATGGAAATATTTTATGTTGTATATTTTTGAATTTAAAAATAAATAAAGAAATAATTATAAAATAAAATATTTTATTTAAATTTATTGGAAATATTTTATGTAGTATATTTAAGGATTTAAAAATAAATAATTAAGAAATAAAATATTTTATTAAAATTTATTCATAAAATTCATTTGATGAAAAATTAAAATAAACGTTACAAAAATCTACATGTAATGTTTCTCATTATAATTGTAATGTTTTTTTATTAGATGTCTCATTGTGATATGATTCTATTAATTTTTATACTTTAAAACTTGTCTCCCTCTGTTCTGTCCTATAAGTTTGGATATGAAATTTCATTTTATATTAAGTTTGATATGAAATTTCATTTTACATTTTTTAATTTTAGGATATGAAATTTCATTTTACATATTTAATATGATTAAGAAATAATATATCATTAATATATTAAATAATAATAACAAAATTGTTATTAATAAATTAGTGTAAATTTTATGATCCATATAAACTTTATCACTTATTTTATCACCAATAAAGTTAAAATGACTAATAAATTAGTGTAAATTTTATGATCCATATAAATGTTATCACTTATTTTATCACCAACAAAGTTAAAGTGACAAAGGAGTAAATTTATTTTAACATATTATGATTAATTATTATTAATAAGTTATTGTAAATGTTATCACTAATTTTATCATCAATAAAATTAAAATCACAAAGGAGTAAATTCATTTTAATATATTATGTTTTTGATTCCACCTTATGTAAGTTTTAAACTTGTGAAGTAAAGAAATGCATACATATTCTAATCAAAAGAAAGTAATCAATAGCTCATACATATAGTACACAGAGATTTGCACATAGTACATAGAGATTTACTCTTAACCAGGAGAAAACCAGCACTTCTCAACTCTTCCTTATATTAATTTGACCAAATATATACAATATTTTAAGTATCACCCAGCTACCAAAACCTTAATCCCTTAATTTAAAAATACAAAAAAACTGCAAAAACAACCCAAAATAAATTACCCAACACATTAATCTTGTAATTTATATAATACATTTTCAATTTACACACCAAGTACACTAAAACATAAATTCATTTTAATATATTTACATAATGCATTTTTCAATTTACACACCAAATGTTTTAAATCTTTAAACTTAAAAACATACAATGGATTACCTTCTTCCTTGTGGAACTGGAATAGTTTATAGTGTCATGGACCTTAGTTTTGATTTAAAAACCCACTTACAGTGGATTACCTTCTTCCTTGTGGGAGTGGAATGAGTGTTCATGTATCTAGAAGCACATATATTTCTATTTCATATTTTTTTTTTCATGTCTTTTAATTTTTTTCAACTATATATTCTTACAATATTTAAAGTTTACAATAATTGTTAAAATAAATAAAAATTTAATATTAATTCATTAAAACTAACTCAATTTAATTATAATCAACTAATTATATATATATATATATATATATATATATATATATATATATATATTAAAAATCAAACAAAATTTAATTAGAGGAAAGTAAATAAATCATAATAATTAAAGTCATTTACAATCAAAGGTAATCTATCATACTCAAATAAAATTAAATCATTCTTAACAATAATCAACCATAATCAATTACAGCTAATAATATTCAATGATGGTTAACAAAGACTAACCAATATCAATCAAATTCAAGTATAGCCAACTACACTCAACTAAAATAAATAAAAAGTGGTTGCAATCAATTCAAGTTAGTGATAGTTATCCACTATTGCCTATAGTCAAGCCATGTTCAACAAGAGTCAACCATAATGAGCTTTAGTTTATCATATCAACTAAATTCAATTATATTTGACCATAGACAATAAATTAAATAACCAAAGTCAATCAAAATCAATGAAAGTCGCCCATAACCATATTTGACCATAAAAAACAGTGCAATCAATCAAAGTCAAGAATAGTCATCCTCATTCAAAGGCAATTTACCAAAGTAAACCATCACAAATAATAGTGAACCATAGTTACCTATAGACAACTAGAGTCAGCGAGAGTCAATCAAATTCAATCATATTATGTTGAAGTTAACTATTGTCAAATAAATTTATATACAATCAGCCAAAGTCAACCTAATGATACAAAAGTTAGTGGCAAATAATGCAAGTCAACCATAGTCATCCAAAGTCATATATAGTTAATCATATTCAACCACTGTCAACCAAATACAATTAGAGTTAAATATTTAATAAAGCTATAGTCAACCATTGTGAACAATTAAGAACCATAACCAAGTATAGTCAATCAAAATCAACCATAATCAATAAAATTCAATAACCAAAGTCAACCATACTTGCATATAATTTACCAAAGTCAACCATTGTCAATAATACTTACATATAATCAAAGCAAAGTCAACCATTGTCACCTATAGTTAACCATAGTAAACCACAATTATTCAAAATCAACTATAGCCAACAAAAATCAACCATAATGAATCTTTATCAACAAAGGTTGATTATAGAAAACTAGAATCCATTATAATAAACAAGAATCAACCATAATTAACAGCAACCACAATCAACTATAATCACTTATGGTTAACCATAATCTACCAACCACACTCAATAATAATCAACAATAATGAACCAAAATTAATCTAGTCATAAGTTAGTCTTAATACTTCATGGTAGTTTTGTTAATAATGAACCAAAATTAATCTAGTCATAAGTTAGTCTTAATACTTCATGGTAGTTTTGTTATTTAAGAAGTATAGAAAAGAATGAAAAGTCTACTTTGATGTATATTTTTATTTCTACTTGAAAAGGGATAGATGAGGATTTATAGTGTGTCAAGACATAATTGGAAGGCCATAGAAGTTCATGGGTGAGTATCGGTTGCACCATTATGTCAAATGGATGGAGGTATTAAAGGAATATAACAATCCTCAATTTTATTATGGAATGCCCTAAAGGAGACATGCTCTTGAAATACTTTGATGCATCCTTACAGGTAAAGGATGTAAATTGGAAACACTCATTGTTGGCAGAGGTTGTGAAAGAAGTTGAGATAAAACATATTGTCAAAGTAATCACATACAATACTAAAAATTACGTGGCAACAGAAACAATGTTATGTGATAAACATAAATATCCTACTGTTTTTTGAACCTTGTTTGCTTCCCATTGCATAGATCTAATTTTGTAGTACATAGGGAAGTTGAAGTGTATAAATGATATTGTTCATGGATGTAAAAAAACAACCTAGTATATTTATAACCACACTTGGTTGTTGAGACTTATGAGAAAGTTCACAAAGGGTACTCTCCCTTGCTCTTATATGCTTTGCAACAAACTTTTTCTCACTCCAAATATTTTTGAATGAGTATCAAGCACTAAGATGAATGTTTTATACTGAGAAATGGATATATATGAAAGCAACAAAAAAACAGACATAGTGGATGTTAAATGTTCTCTCTTTAGATATGATTTATGGGAGCTTGTCACTATTGTTGTTAGTGTGAGTGAGCCATTTGTGAAAGTGTTGAGGATAATCAATGGAGGAAAACCTCCAATGGGATACATTTTATGAGTGTGGAGAAGGCCAAAGAGGCCATCAAAACTTTGTGTAAGAGAGATGAATCTAAACATGGACCCTTAGGAGAATCACTGACCCTAGATCGATCAAAAAAATACATTCAACATTGCATGCAACCAAAGCATATCTTAAACCAAATATATTAGAGATAAGGAATCTAAATTTCGAAAGGACTCCAAGGTGATGAGAGGTGTCCATTGTGAAGATGTACCAAGATCAATATATTAAACAGAAGATCAATATGCAACAAGGATTTTACAAAGATCTAGCTGTTATGTTTGGATTTAATTTAACCAAATGTCTCAAGCACAAGAAAACATTGAGTAAGATTTAATTTGTATAGTCTTACGTTATAATTTCCTAGTTTTCTTTTTCAATTTGGCATTACAAATCTTATGGTATTTTTTATTTAATAACAAACCTATTGATGGATAGATTGTGGCTTTGAGACACCACGTCTCCAATAATTCACCATCAGACTTTTGAGTTAGACCTATGGCTCTTCAAGGCATGAGTGCAATCGGTCAATATTTTTGCACACCCACACGAAGAAGTGCAATAGGTTGGGGAATGAGTGGTTGGAGAAGTTATTCTTCATTTACTATAATTTTTGCCTGCTCATTAAACAATTTTGACCAAAGGATATGGATCCAATTTTATTGAATAGATTCACGTCATGAGCACAATTGGTCAATATTTGAGCACACCCAAGCCAAGAAGTGCAACAATTAGGGAACGAGTGGATGGAGAAGTTATTCTTCATTTACTACATGTTATGATTCAACACCTTAAAAAATGATAAAAAGTCAATGAATGCAGTCCACTTCGAGGGGGAAACCTCCTTTTACATTATATCCAATTCAAAATACAATATGAGATGAAAAAAGATGATCCTAAGACTAGGTCTCCTTCATATATATATATATATATATATATATATATATATAAGACAAATGGTGCAATTATGATGAAAGGGTGCAATGAAGAGTTCTAGTTTACCTACACATATAACACTAAAAATGTAATAATTCAATATCTAGGGCTTAATAAGGGGTTTTATACATAACATGGGGCTTTGTCTAGGGATTAACATGCCCCACCCCTTCAAAAAGTGTTATCCTCAACATTTGACTAACCACAAGTGCTTTTGCAAGAAGAACTCATCTTCCCATGTCGCCTCTTCCATTGGTAGGTTCTTCCATTTGACGAGGTACTCTATAATTGATCGATTTATAAACTTCTTAATCCTTGTTTCAAGGATTGTTTTTTGGCTCTAGTGTGATTTTACCTTCTTCATTAATCTCTAGTAAAATAGTTTAGATTGGGATCTTGTTTCAGATGACGTTCTTTAAGCAAGAAACATGGAACACTGGATGTACACGTGAAGATGGAGGAAACTCCAATTTGTAATCCATGCTTTCAATCCTTTGCAAAACCTTTTAGGGGCCATAATATTTGGGTGCTAATTTATTTTCCTTCTTTTGTTTCTTGATGGGCATCTGTTTGTATGGTTGTAGCCTTAGAGATACCCAATCCCCCACTTCAAAATCTCTTTCGATGCGATGTTGATCTACATGTGGTTTCATCCTATTTTGTGCCATAACCAAGTTGTCCTTCCATAGTTTGAGAACCTCTTGTTGGTTCCTTATGTGGTCCTCCACTACTTGAACCTTTGTATTCCCTTTCAAGGGTGATGTAATGGATGGAGGATGATATTCATAAAGTGCCAAAAATGTTTTATACCACCATTACACCAAGAGAAACCACTTGATCCATTGTGTCTATTTATCAGATGCAAAGCAACAAAAATATCATTCCAGAAATTTATTAACAATCTCAGTTTTCCCATCAAATTGAGGATGGTAACATGAGCTATGAGCAAATTAAGTACCCAAACAAGTAAATAATTCAGTAGCTTTTCAACTATTTCCATGAATGCTACGGCTATTGTACTTGCTTTAAAAGAATGAGAAAGAGAGAAAAAAAGGGCATACTTCGTTAGTCAAACCACTATGACCATGATGACATTATTTCCTTTGGATTTGGATAAACCTATATTAAAATTCATTGAAACTTCTTCCCAACATTAACTTGGCATAGCTAATGGTTGTAGGAGACCTGGCGTCTTGATTGTCTCTCCCTTAATTTGTTGGCAGACCAAACGTTTAGACACAAACTTTTGAACATCAATTTTAAGACCTTCCCATAAAAATCCTTCTTGATCCCATGGTACATTTTCAAGAATCTCGAATGTCCTCCTAGAGGGGAAGTGTGAAATTCCAGAAGGACCTTCTATTTGAGTAGGGAATTCTTACATAAATATTGGCGATCATGATACCATAGAAAATCATTCTTCCATACAAAATTATCTAATGAACTGGAGTCCTCTTGTAGATGTGAATAATCTTGCATACCTCTTGATATTGCTTCCATTCTATCCTTGATTCTTCCACCCAATCAGATTGCGGAATAGAAATATCACATAGTGAACCTTCTGTTTCTTCTTGTTTTTTTTGAAAGGGCATCTACTAGAACATTGTGTTTTCCTTTTTTGTAGATAATTTTGAGGTCATAACCAAGCATCTTTGTAACACATTTTTTTTCTCTTCAGAAGATAATCATTGCTCCAAGAAGTACTTCAAACTATCATTATCTGTTTTTACTTTTAAGTGTCTTCCTATTAGATAAGGGCGTCATTTATCAACTCCACATAATATGACCAACATTCATTTTTCGTAAATGGGTTTGAGTAAGTTTTTTCCTTTAAGTTGGTTTCTTTCAAAGGAAGGGGCCTTCCTTCTTGCACTAATAGTGCACCAATTCCATGGCCTGAGTAGATTAGTGTATCATCAAAAAATACTAACACAAATTTTCTAAGGAAAGGCTTGAAAATAGAATTCATCAAGCTTTGAAATGTTGAAGGTAAATTAGTAAGTCCAAATGGCATAACCAAAAACTCATAATGACCTTCATGTTCTCAAAGTTGTTTTGGGAATATCTTTGTGCCTCATTCTGATTTGAGGATATCTCGAACGAAGATCCAACTTAGTAATGAATTTTTATCCATGCAGTTCATCTAATAATTCATCAATGACAATAATAGAAAAATTATCTTTGATGGTCATTTCGTTGAGTTCTCTATAATATAGACACATACGCCACGAACCATCATTTTTTGTAACCATCACCACTAGTGAAGATAAAGAACTTTGGCGAGGTTGAATCATGTCGATGTTTAGCATTTCTTGGATCATACACCCAATCTCACTCTTCTATGCATATGGATACATGTAAGGCCTAATGTTAGGTGGTACACTTCCTGGTTGCAAATGAATAACATGGTCATGATCTCGAGCAAGTGGAAGACCCTTAGGCATTTCACCAAATCGCTTGGAATGATTGTTGATAACTATTTGGAAATATAATGGAGCAGTAGACATAGATGTTTGAACATAAGTGCGAACAATTGTGTAGTTACACCATGGTGTCCCTTCTTGAGTAATTTTGTCATGCTATTAGAGCTTATCACCATAGAGGGTTTCCCTTAGATACCTCTAATCTCAATTTCCTTGTCATATGAGTAAAATCTCATACAAATATCTTGAAAATTAAGGGCCACTATTCCCAATGATTATAACCATTGGACCCCTAATACAATGTCAACACCACCCATTTGGATGGAAATCATGGGACTATCAAAAAATACTTCCCCATTGATCTTGATACTATGGTACTTCCTAGAACAATTTATGGCACCTCCATCTACAATCATTACTTGAAACTTTGGTGTTGGATATACAAAGCAATTGAGATCTTTTGGTAATTTGTAATTGATAAAATTATGGGTTCTACCAAAATCAATCAACATTGTTACCTTTTTTTCTTTTGTGTATATCCTTTTATCTTGAGGGTTTGTGGAGTACAGATGTCGGCCAATGCATGACAAGATATCGTTGGAGTATTGTCTTCTAGATCTATCTCTTGTGATGGTTCCAATTATTTATCTTCTTCCTCTTCACAGTCAACATAAAATAATTTCTTCTCACTACTGATTCGGAATTATGAGCGGAACGAAAATAATAACAGATCGAACACAATAAAACAAAGATATTGAGATCAACAACAGATATACAGTGAACAATAACTTCTATTGAATAAATAAAATAGGTTGAAACTGTAAAATAAGTTGAATAAATGAGGCTCCATAGGCTTTTTTAACATTACTCATGAATGTCAAAACCCTAGACATCCAAAAACCTAACCCTAGGAGATGAAACTCCAAAAGTTATGTGGGCCCCGATGGATAACTTGGTACCTCAACTTCCCGGGGTTGTAAATTTTGCACACGACCCCCGTTTTATGCGCACAATAGCCCGTTGGAAAGGTCTTTTCGAGAAATACACATTATGTCATCAAACTCTGACTCTGTCTACAATTTGACTATGGCAAGCAAAAAAACATTGTTTAGGGCCCCAAAACGACCCTGGAACTACAGAAAGATGTGTTGACATGAAAACATTCAAAATAATCCAATTGGATTAGGTGGGCGACCACCAATCTCGACCTGGAAGATGTGTAGGGCTTCAGACAACCCCGAAAGTGTAGAACACACAATTACAAAGAATTACATAAGAACGTGTTGAACTAAAACCTGTCAATAGGAGCCAATTGAAATAGGTGGGTGGCCACCAATATCCACCTGGATCAATCCTCCCCCTTAGGAAGCAATGGTCTCCATTACATTGAGTGCCCCCATCATGTGACAAAACTTTTGTTGAACTTGGCCCCAGGTGAGCCACTTGCCTTGGTGGAGAAGTTGTCTTGCCTTTACAACCCGATAAAGTTGGATCCTCTGTTGGTGAGTGCCCTTGACCTATGTATCCACTATCTGATCAGTGGATGCATGTTCCATGCAGTCAGGGTTGAGCTCTGTTGGTGTCAATCGTTCTGCGATCTCTAAGATGTTCAATAATGGTGGAAAATATGGTCGAAGGAGGTCCACATTGAACACTGGATGAAAGCCAAGGAAGGATGGAGTGTTGAGTTCAAAAGCATTGCTACCCACAGCCTTAGTGATAGTGTAAGTCCCATAGCGAAGTGGGTGGAGCTTCCAATGGGGCCCTGTAAGACTCTCTTTCTGCTAATGTAACCAGAACTTGTCTCCCTCCTGAAACTGGTGCGATACCCGATGTTGATCATGGCGTTTCTTGTACGTAGCATTGACTTTCTGCAAAATCTCATGGACCTATTGGCGGATGTACTAAATCCACTCAATGAATCTGGTGGCTTTGTCAGCCTCAAACTGAATATGGGAATATTATTCTTGTGTGGTTGCAAGAGGTATTACAACATCAATGGGACCCCCAAGGGTTGGAATCCCAACGCCAACTGAAATAGGATATGGCTGATGGAGCTATGGAGAGCCATGTTGTAATTGTGTTTAACATAGGGAAGACTCTCATCCCATGTACGTGGATTCTTAGAGTTTTACATGCAAAGGATGTGCACAATCATTCGATTGACGACCTCTGCTTAGCCATCATTTTGGGGTGGAAAGCAGTGGATTTAGTGATCTTGGTGTCCATTAGTGATCAAAGACTCGAGAAAAATGTGTTGAGGAACTTGTTGTCCTGATCTGAGGTGATGGTTTGTGGTATCCCAAAATAGACCCACACGCGTTCGAAGAAGAACTTGGCAGTATATGTCGATGTGATGGTCTTCTTGCAGGCTGTGATATTGACCATCGTCGAAAACCGATCAACCACCATAAATACACAAACATTGTCGTGCTTGGTGGACGAAAGGCCAGACACGTAATCCATCGAGATGGGTACCCAAGGCCTCTCGGGAGTAGGAAGAGGGGTGTAAAGCCTTGCTTCTTGATGGCTGGTTTGGAAATGGCACGAGCAGTGCAAGATATTATATACTTGTTGACGTCTTGTCGAAGTTTTGGCCAATAAAAATGCTTCTGTAGAACGACCACAATTTTCTCCACACCAAAATGTACTGCCATCTGACTATAGTGAGCCTCCCAAATCATCTTTGCACGCTCGCTTGTGGGAACACAGAGGTGGTCCAGATGACATAACAATCCATCCTGGATGTGAAAACCGGTGACATTTGCTCCTGTACCCAAGACCTTATAGATGGTGTCGAAGTCAGGATCACGCTGATAAAGTTGGGGCCACTTAGATGTCTCATGCCCATAAGAATGGAGCAGTGTGGTGAGTGCAACAATAGGAGGGCGACTGAGGTAGTGAGCGACATGATTTGTGCTCCCTGTTTTATACTTGTTGTTGAGATGGAAATGTTGTAGGTATGTGGACCACTTTTGATGGCGGTCATTCTGCAACTTCTCCTATGTCTATATGAACTGCAGAGGCTTGTGATTAGTGTGGATGATTGTCTCCTTTCCCAGAATGTAATGTTTCCATTGATGGCAGGATTGCACAATGGAATACATTTCTTTGCCATAGGGTATTTCCAGACAGTATCTAAGAGTGTCTCACTATGGTATGTTATTGGATGACCATGTTGAGTGAGAAATGTGCCTACAACATAGTCGGAGGCATTAGTCTCAATCTCGAACGATTGTTGCAGATCAGGTAAGGAGAGTACTGGAGCTGAGCACACGCGATGCTTCAGATCATCAAATGCTTGTTATTGTGCCTATCCCCATGTGAACTTTTCCTTGCCACCACCCTTGGTTACTTGGTTGAGGGCCCATGCAATATGGGAGAATCCCAACACGAACCTTTGGTATAAGTTGACAAGTCCCAAGAAGATCCAAAGCTTGGTTAGTGTGTTTGAGGCTGGCCAGTCACGAATGACTTGGATCTTAGTTGGATCCACATGTACCCCATGCTCATCAACAATGTAACCCAAGTATTGGACCATGTTCATGCCAAAGGATCATCTTTCCAAGTTGGCATATAGCTTGTGCTACCGCAAAGTGCCCAAATCCTATTGGTTATGCTGCATGTTCTCCTCCCAAGTTCTATTGAAGATGAGGATGTCATCCATATATACCACCACAAAAGAGTTGGTGAAGGGTCTCAATACATCATCCATCAATCCCATAAAACTTGTTGGTGCATTTGTTAAGCTAAAGGGACTGACCAACCATTCCAAGAGACCTTTAGAGTTTAAAGTTGTCTTCCATACATCAGTCTGTTCGATGGGAACCTGGTGGTAGCTTGAATTTAGGTCAATCTTGTTGAAGAACTTTTCCCCCTTGAGTTGGTCAAGCAGGTCATCAATTCGAGGAATTGGGTACCGCTTCTTGACTGTGATTTTGTTTAATTCTTTGTAATCAATGCAGAGCCGCCAGGTCCCATCTTTCTTTTTCACCAGCACAATCGAGCTTCCACAAAGGGAGAAGTTGGGTCGGATGTGCCCCTTTTGAAGCAGCTCTTGGATCTGGCGCTTGATTTTGTCATTTTCCATCAACGAGCGACGATAGATTGGTCCATTAGCCAGCGGTGCCGGGGGTTAGATCAATAGGATGCTTGACTCGGCAGTGCGTCGGTACCCTGGTGGGTGAGGGGAAGATGTCTCTATACTCTTCCACGATCCCGTCCACTCGCTTCTTCTACAAAGAGAGGCCTTGTGTAGAGGTCACGGATGTAGCGGTGACCTTCTGCTTACAGCAAGTATGAATCACAAAGAAGATGAACTTCCCAGTCTGTGAAATGAACTTACTGCATTTCTTAGCATAGATTAAAGAAATAGCGGTAAGTGGCGCTACCTCTGGTATCCTTTACAATTGTCTACCCAAAGTAATAATAACATTGCGAGGTCTAGACTCATACACAACATGTCTCTTCCACAAATATGGTTGGCCTAAAAGAACATCACAAACTTCAAGGGGAGAAATATCACACAATACCTCGTCTTTAAAGGCCTTAATGTTGTAGGGCAGACAACACTTTTCGTTGACGCGGAGATCTCGTCCTTGGCGAAGCCAGTCGATGTTGTAGGGTTGCAGGTGCGGTGCTATCGACAGATCTAGTTGATTGACAACCTATGCTGAAATCATGTTCTTCTGACTTCCGCTATCGACAATGAAATGTAGCAGAGTCCCCTTTACCCACATCTGTGAGTTAAAGGGGTGTTCCCCTTCCTCTGGTTCTTCTAGTTCGCTTGGTTGGACTTTGGTGGTAGCGACAGTGGCACTAGGTTCGACATCGATGATCCGCTTCCCACTTTATGGATTTGATTCGGAGTCAGAATATGTCTCTGACTCGAAAACTTTCACGACCAACAGTGACTGCTTTGAGAGACATTCTTCGGTGTTGTGCTAAGGGATTTTATGATATTCACACACATTTTCTCGTGTCCTTCTTCGACTTCTCATTACCCTTCTTGAGTTACGGCTTGGACTGATTGTCATGAGAGTGGCCATCTTTGTTATGTCCCTTGTTTTGTAGGATGAGGCCGCCTTTTCCCTGCTTTGGCTGTGAGGAGTTTGCAGATCCAAACTCTCACCTCTTCTGCTTAAATTTCTTCTCGATCTTGAAATAATATCTATAAGCTGCACCTAATGATGTGATGTCCAGAAACTCCATTTCTATTTAAATGTATCTATGCAGACAATCGCGATATTTGAGCACCAGATGTCGTTCAGAGTCTTTGATACCCAATTTGGTGCGTAGGGTATGGAAAATATTGGTGAAATTTGCTACTGTCTAGTCCCTTTCTTGACGCAGCGTGGTCCATCTTGTGTACTGGTCCTTGTAGCTTCAAATAGGGTAGTATTGTTCTTTAATGGCATGCCTAAAAGAATCCCATGTGGGGGAGACCGCAAATATTGCATATTCCTCTATGGCCCTTTTCTTAGAGAAATTATCCCACCAATCCTTAACATGGGGGACGTCCTTGAAGAGTGCAAAAGTAATATTTTCTCTGTCGGAAAAATTGTGGACCGAAAAATACCCTTGAAGCAAATTCAACCATTTATCTACAACATTCACATCTATCAGTGCTTCAAATAATGGAATATCAAATTTTACTTGTACCTTGAAGGGGGTTGCATGGCTGCTTGATGAATATGCGTTACCTGTGGGCAGTCGTCGAAGGATCTATGCAAAGTTGTCCATCATTTCATTCATTTTTCGCGCAAGCGCTTCCTCGAACAACATTTTAAAAGGTTCTCCTGCTCCATCATCTTTCTTCTCGTCCCCCATGGGTTGTTGTTGGGGTCCGCATGGTCGATATTGCAAAGGCTCGACTAATTCGAGTCCCAACTTCTTGTACCCTTGTCGGGGACATGCACGAAGAAAAATAAATGAAGAGTAGACTTCTCCGATACCACTGATCCGGATTTATGAGCGGAACAAAAAGAATAACAGACTGAACACAATAAAACATAAATATTGAGAACAACATATATTCAGTGAACAATAACTTATATTGAATAAATAAAATAGGTTGAAACTGTAAAAATGCAGAACTGAAAACAACTTGCTCGAATGGTGGTAGTTATCTCTGAGAAGAGATGTGGTTGTTATGTGCATCCGTCTTAGCAGAATGATTATAATGAGGCTCCAGAGGCCTTTTTAACATTACTCATGAATCTCAAAACCCTAGACATCCAAAAACCTAACCTTGGGAGATGAAACGCCAAAAGTTATGTGGGCCCCGATGGGTAACTTGGTACCTCAACTTGTCGGGGTCGTAACTTTTGCATACGAACTCCGTTTTAGGCACGTGATAGTCCATTGGAAAGGTCTTTTCGAGAACTACACATTATGTCATCAAACTCTAACTCTATCTACAGTTTGATTGTGGCAAGCCAAAAAAACACTGTTTAGGGCCCCAAAACAGCCCTGGAAGTACATAAAAATGTGTTGACATAAAAACATCCAAAATAAACCAATTGGATTAGGTGGGCGGCCACCAATCTCCACCTAGAAGTTGTGGAGGGATTCAGACAACCTGGAAAGTGTAGAACCCACAATTACAAAGAATTATAGAAGAATGTGTTGAACTAAAAACTATCAATAGGAGCCAGTTGAAATAGGTGGGTGGCCACCAATATCCAATTCTTTATCTTCTTCCTCTTCATAGTCAATGTAGAATAACTTCTTCTCACTACATTTATGCCCTTATTGTACTTTTTCTCACAATTGAAACATAGTCCCTTTGCTCTTCTTTCATCCATTTGTTGAGGTGTCAACCTTGTAGGTTTAGGAGAGGGAACATGGTGCTCTCTATAGTTATCAGTGGCCACCCTTCTAGTAGCCATATTTTTGTTTCCACTTTCCTTGTCATATCGAAAGCTTGCACTAGGGATTTAGGTTCAAAGAGACGCACCTCATGTTCAATTTTTCCTTTAAAGTTCCCATAAGGAGATCTAACAAATTATCCTCGAGAATGTTTTGCACCCTGAGATTGAACTTTTCGAGTTGTTGAATGTGATCTGTAATTGGAACTTTTTGCCGCAAATTTATCAATTGACTAAAGAATGTATTTATCTTAATATCCCTATAATGTGATATCAATTCATCTGTAAAAATTGACCAAGAGATAATAGAATTCGTTTTTCTTTCACAAAGCCATTGATACCACACAAATTGACCATTTTCTAAATACAAGGATGCAATAGGTACCTTTTGTAATCTTGGTGTTTGGTATAGATCAAATAATTGCTCCATTTGAAATAAGCATGTTATAGGATCTTTACCATCAAACTTTTTGATATCAATCTTTAGAATGAAGTAGTTCCTTGGTGCTACATTGAGACCTTGATGATGTCAATCTTAAAAGTAATGAATGATTCTGAAATTCAGTATTTGTTCTCTGTAATTGTGATAAAATACCCCCATATGTGATTGAGTCTCAACACCATTGTTCTCCTTATTTTCATTATTTCCTTGGATCTCCATATCTCCCTTAGGGAGTCTCTCATCTAGAGCCTACAAGATCATGGAAGAGATAGAATTTTGCAATTCTAACATCTTTTTTTCCATATGATTTTCCATCTTCTTTTCCACCTCATCCATCTTCTTTTCCATCTTTCCAATTTGGTAAAAAACATTGTCTTTTTCTTCTTGAGTCATGGTTGAGCTCTTTGGAGGTTAGTTGGTGAAGTAAATTTTGAAGGAGCATTTGGAGCCTTTGGAGCCATGTGAGAAACTAATAATTCTCATCTTTTTCCTTTTTAACACAAATTTCGAATCACTAAAAATAGATCTTACAAAAAAAAGTTATTCAAATTGTAAGTGTCGTACCTTTCAAACCCTTAATTTGGAGTCTTTTTGTCTGGCCAACCTTCCTTCCGGTGTATTCTGAAATTTAGACCCTTCTGAGTCTAAACTTTTTGCTTGTATTGCTCTCATATGTCATATCTGTAATGCCATAGGTCTGACCAAAATTTGATGTGCCAAGTGAAAGTTATGATAATTTCTGCAAACCTTTTTTATTTTTGGACTTTTCTGGAGAGCGAACATGTACAGAATGTCATGTGTCCAATAGTGAATACATGATTCTAAAATGTGGACCACCTATACTAGGATATGTCTCCTCAGTGTCCACCAAGTTTCAATCTGAAACCTCCCAGCTAAAAAGTTATAGTGAAAATTCCAAGATGACCAGTTTAAAACTAAATTTAGGATGAGTAAAAAACCTTATTTTCCATAGGCTATTTCTTCAAAAGTATAATGACCTATAAGCTAAAATTTGTACCACCGGTAACTTCATATGTCATCTAAGTCATTACAAGTTTTGTTGTCTGAATCGTCTCAAGACAAAAGTTATAGCAAAAATGTTGAGAGGGCACGCTTGGAGAAGAAAAACCCTAGGATTGATGCTTTGATTCCAAATGTTATGATCCAATGCCTTAAAAAATGATAAAAACTCAATGAATATAGTTCAGTTCGAAGGGAAAACCTCGTTTTACAATATGTCCAATTCATAATACGATATGATATGAGATAATATGATCATAATTCTAAGTTTCCTTGATCTCTATATACAAGACAAAGGGTACAACTATGATGAAAGGGTGCAATGAAGGGTCCTAACCGACCTATACATAGAATGCTAGAAATGAAATAA
The DNA here is from genome assembly GCA_009831015.1 of Picea engelmannii. Classification (NCBI taxonomy): domain Eukaryota; kingdom Viridiplantae; phylum Streptophyta; class Pinopsida; order Pinales; family Pinaceae; genus Picea; species Picea engelmannii. The sequence goes on from ML794126.1 coordinate 659,022, forward strand.
TTTAATATCTAGAGCTTAATAAGGGGTTTTATACATAACATGGGACTTTGTCTAAGGATTAACACTACAAATTTTGCCCACTCATTAAACAATTTTGACCAAAGGATATGGATCCAATTTTATTGAATAAATTCATGTCGTGAGCGCGATTGGTCAATATTTGAGCACACCCACACCAAGAAAGATGTAAATGAAAATGTGCAGAATCACAAGGCAATATTAGTTGCAAGGGGTTTTACAAAACCTGGAATAGACTTCAATGAAACATTTGTGCCAGTTGCGCGCATGGACACAATCAGAATTGTGTTAGCCATTACTACACAGAACAAGTGGCATGTTTATCAAATGGATGTAAAGTCANTATTAGTTGCAAGGGGTTTTACAAAACCTGGAATAGACTTCAATGAAACATTTGTGCCAGTTGCGCGCATGGACACAATCAGAATTGTGTTAGCCATTACTACACAGAACAAGTGGCATGTTTATCAAATGGATGTAAAGTCAGCATTTTTGAATGGACATTTAGAAGAAGAAGTGTATGTGGAACAACCACAAGGCTATGAGATTCGAGGACAAGAAAACAATGTATACATATTGAAGAAGGCATTGTATGGGTTAAAGCAAGTTCCCAGAGATTGATACAGTGGCATAGATCCCTACCTTGCTCATAATGGATTTCAGAGAAGTGAATGTGAGCCAAGTATATCAAAGCAAATCAACAAGGTAATATGTTAATTGTTTGTTTATAATATATATGTAGATGATTTGATTTTTACAAGTGATTTTGGCATAGAAGAATTTAAGTCAATCATGAAGGATGAGTTTGAAATGAATGATTTGGGGCTTATGAGATATTTTTTGGGCATTGAAGCTCACAAGTCCAAAGCTGGTATATTTATTTCCCAATCTAAATATGCACATGAAATCTTAAAAAGATTCAACATGATAAATTCCAAAGCAGCCCCAACACCCGTCATAACAGGATTGAAGTTAAGTAAGAAAGATGGGATGCAAGGTGGATCCCACACTGTTTAAGAGAATGGTAGGCAGTCTTATGTAGCTAACAACAACAATACCTGATATTATGTATGGAGTGAACCTGATTTCACGATTCATGGAAACTCCAAAAGAATATGATTGGAAGGAAATAAAAAGAATTCTGAGATATATGAATGGAACAAAAGATTTTGGCATTATGTATCCTACTTCAGAAGATTTTAGACTTATTGGATACACTAACAGTGATTGTGAAGACAACATAGATGATAGGAAAAGTACCTTTGGATACACATTTCATTTTGAAACAGGTATAGTGTCATGGGCATCAAGGAAGTAGCCCATTGTGACTCTTTCTTCAGCTTAAGTTGAGTACGTCGCAACTACAAGCGCAGCGTGTGAAGCAGTTTAGATGAGAAGAATGTTAAAGGATTTGTTGTGGGAATAACAGGAACCAACTACATTGTTTTGTGACAACAATTCCACCATAATGTTATCCAAGAATTGTGTGTTTCAAAAGAAAACCAAGCACATTGATACAAGGTATCATTTTATTAAAGAATTGGCGAATAACAAAGAAAATTGTTTAGAGTTTTGCAGGTCTAAAGAACAAGTTGTAGATATATTTACAAAAGCTTTGGTAAGAAATGCATTTCAAAAACTGCGTAGTTGACTAGGAGTCGTCGCAGTCGTAGATATTTGACAGTTCATGTAAATTTAAATTTTTGATAAAAAAAATTGTATTTTGTAAACTCACCTACTTATAATTAAGGGGGAGTGTTGGAGATATTAATTACAAGTTGTGATTTTTATGCTTACGCCAACTCTGTCTGTCACGGAAAGAAGACAAGTTAGTCTGTCAGACACGGCAAGGAGAAATGTGAGCAGGAGCATATTTAATGAGCCGATCTTTTATCTTTCTCGAGCTTTGTTTAAGCAGATAGAGTCAGTCGAATTTATTGTCGTCTTAATTGTTTGAGTCGGCATGCTTCTACACAAAGTCTCAATCTTCATATTTATATTTTTGAGTCTGTAAGTAGTCGATATAGAACATAGAGAACATAAGTTAGTTGTTAGAGCAACAACAGTTGTATAGCGAGTCGGAGAAGTTTGAGAGAACAAGCTATGTGTGTTTGAAAGTCTACATAAGTTGTTGGAGCAGAAGCTCGACATAGTTTTGTATTTTGTAACCACACGCAACGCTCAAGTTCATAATATATTAAGTATATGTGTGTTGATGTATTTCTAAGTTTTTGTTGTGTTCAAACACTTCGTAAATATCTTCTCTCTGTTTTTGTGCAAGTTTTAAGTAGGTTCATAAATTCTTGAATCTACAATGAAAGTATTTTTGTGAGTTTATGTGTTGAGAGTAGCACATCAACAAGAAATTAATTTTGTCAGTGTTATTATCACAGCGCAGAGTATATCGTATAGTGTGGGAACTGCACAGTAAGTCCCGAGAGTTCAACGACGAAACAATTCCACTACGCGGTCTTTGCAACTGCTTGTGTTGCGCATAATAGATCCAAGACATCTTAGAGGAGACTAAAATACAAGGATAGGATTTGTTTTTCTTCTTAGAGGTACAATAGATCCAAGACATCTTAGAGGACACTGAAATACAAGGATAGGATTTGTTTTTCTTCTTAGAGGTAGGGGCATTATTAGAGTACCTTATAAAGTTGAAAAATAAAAAGAGGGGAAAAAAAGATATATATGCACATTGTGCGCGTTCGCTAATTTTTTTGACTGACTTTTGGGAATCGGATCAATACTCAATCTTGGGAATTGGATCAATATCCTATCTTGATTGGACATGTTGAGACTGGTGCGCTTCCCTTTGATGTTGACGCATTGATCATTTTGTTAACGCCTTTAACCTCTAGGCTAACAAGCGTCGACCACGTGAGACTCTTAAGGAGACATGCTCACATAAGTGTATATCTATATATAAATATAAATATATTTTTGTTTCTAGAGTGGACCTTGAACATTGTAAAGATTAATGAGAGGTTTGCATTGCATTATATATATATTTTTTAATATTTATTTATATTGTGTGACTTTGATTTGCAACTTGAAGCCAACAAAGTCTCGTGCACCAAAACTCGGTTTTGTGTAGTTCGGCAAAAACCTTCATTTACCATTTATTAATGTTTATGTAACAGTGCTTCTGTTTCAAATATGGATAATTTGAATCTTTACAAGTCCGAGAAGATCGAGGCTATCTCCAACTATACATCACATCATGGAAAACATTCAATGGAGTTGGTCTTGAAGAAATAATTTTGTCAAGTTAATGGAACACATCCAAAACCCATAGATCAAGCTAAAATAGTGCACTGGGAGAAGAAGGATGTCAAGACCCAGATGAACATATCGATCAACATAATATCTTAGTTGATCGTTCATGATAGGAAGACCGTGAAAGATTTACGGGACACTCTAAAGTCTCTCTATGAGTTCCCATGCATGTCAAAGCATGTTGCTCAACATCAAGTTGTTGAATACTGCAAAATGGATGAAGAAAAGAGTGTCTAATCCTACATTGATCGAATAAAAGAAATCAAAGATCAATTGCATGATGTAGGATAAGATAAAATATGTGAAACAACACGGTGAGGCTATGCTCACTTCTATATTATTCAATGAAGACAGATTACATCTTTATATAGGAAAAGACTCTCCCGAGTCTATTACATGCAAACCAAAGACAACTAGACTCTTAACTAAGAATTGACTCTTAACACGCCTACAATTGACTCTCACAACTGAAGCTTATAATTGGTGCTTACAACTGGTGCTTTCTCCAATATTTCCAAGTCTCCCCCTTAATGGAGAATGGATTGACTTCTACACCTAACATCTCCCTAAACAGTTCAAACTTAATCTTTCCAAGAGGCTTAGTGAAAATATCAGCAGCATTTTCATTAGTATTACAATACACAAGAGTTATTTCATTTGACTGCAACTTTTCTCGAACAAAATGATACTGAGCTTCAACATGCTTTGTCCTTGCATGAAAAATCAGATTCTTCGCAATATTGATTGAACTTTGATTATCACATCTGATCATCGTAGGTTCCTTTCGTTCTTCTCCAACATCTTGAAGAAGTCTTCTTAACCAAACAGCTTCATAAGTTGCTGCACACAAGGCTTTATATTCTACTTCAGTAGAAGACAAAGATACAGTAGGTTGTTTTTTACTGCTCCATGAAGCAACCCCGGATCCAATGTTGAACGCATATCCAGTGGTTGATCTTCGATCATCCAAATTGCCAGCCCAATCAGAATCTGAATAACCTGTCAACTCAACATCAGATGCATCAGTATATTTAATACCATAATCAAGTGTACCTTTTAGATACCCGAGAACTACCTTTGCTGCATTCCAATGGCTTTCATGAGGTTTTGCCATGAACTGACTTAACACACTCACAGAATATGAAATATCAGGTCTGGTTGTGGTGAGATAATTCAGACTACCCACCATCTGTCTATACACAGTGCCATTCACCTCC
>ML794126.1:696276-711483 GCA_009831015.1 Picea engelmannii
ATATATCTTAAGTTTTGACAATCATAAAAATTGATGATTGAACAATATGATTATTTTTCCAATTCATTATTTTTGTATTGTGATGAATCTAAATCTGTTGTAGAAGTATCAGGTCAAAACATGAGTTTTCTATGATGGGTTTTGATTTGTGTTTCAGGTAATTTAAATATTGTATTTTCAGCAACAACATTACAACAAGCAAAGCTTCCATGCCAAAAAACAGGAAATACAACATTTCAAAGGGCTGATCTTTGTGGTTATTGTTCTTGTTCTTCTCATTTTCTGGTCATCTTAGCTTTTACATATTGTACATGGATTTCCAAGAGTCATTCAAGTCTAGTGCTTCCACCATGCCAACCTCAAGCATTGTGAAAATAATAAGATAGTAGTGACCTGGATTGGGTACTAAATGTTTGAATAAATTCATTTTCAGTCACCTTCTTAATCTCAAATATGAATCTAATCACTTTACAGAACCAAAGCATTTTATGATGGTTTTCAACACATCTGTAAAAATTTGCAAAATCTATTGAGAAGAGAATGTCTTTTATGTTTTAACATAATCATCAATAACAAGAAATATGAGGAAGAAAATCTGCTATAGAGACAGTTCTCACTTAAGTTTCCTCAAACTAACTTGCATGTTGCTAGTGTGTAGCAACAGATAATGGAATATCACTTGGCCCTTTTTTAAATTGCTTGAGCATTTTCAGAATTGCTTAAGAGCTGTGCATAATACTATATAGTATAGCTTGTTATACTATATAGTATAGCTTGTTATGCTTAAGAGCTGTGCATAATAATTGTTTTCCTATGTTACATTGGTTTTGGGAATGGGGAATGATAACCGGAGGGTACACTCCAACCATCAATGGAATGGGTGTACTCCCTAGCCATCATTCTCGTCCCAAAAATTTGGGTGTACACTCCAGCCATCATTTCCCATCTCAAAAACCAATGTAACATAGGAAACAATTATTACCTACCATTTTTATTTACATTTTTCCACTTATTAACACTTAAACATTAAAGCAGGAGTTATTTCCAACCATTTTTATTTCCATTTTTCCATTGATTAACCCAACTCCATAAAATCAAAAGGAAACCCAAGATTGCTCCCCATTCCGATATGTCTTGTTTGGCTCTCCACACATTTCATTGCCAGAATCTTGAGTAGGTGATCAAGTTCGGACTGTTCATTGGTTTTACATTTACATAGAGGTGCCTCCCCATGAAAACATTTCTAACTTTATTGATGAACCATTTTAGCGAAACAAAACACTAAACGCCACCCCAACCATATGCACAAAGTAGTCCGTCCCATTAAACCCTAAGGTCCTCCGTACCACTACTTATTCTATTCCTGGGATCAGTTTAACAAATCCTCTATTGAAATCCGCCGGTAAATACCATCATTTAGCTATTTCAAAAGAGAAAAAGGTGATTAACAATATGCAATAAACATTTCCAACCAGTATTAAGTTGGAAAGGAAGGCACGACCCAGAAACAGCTGTAAGTAACATTTTTAGTATGTTACCTATTATTTTGTAAACTTAAATAACTACTATCTTGTAAGAGAAGAACCGTGAGGTGAACAATACTATGATCCATGTACCACGATAAACGAGAGGCGTCCATTGCGCCTGGGAAAATCACAAAAAGAAGAGAGTCCAACCAAGAGCTTGACAGTTTTTAATTGTGCCCAATGCTCAGAAAAAAACGAATGTTCATGCATCTCCAAGAAAGGCGCAAGAATGTCGCCTGTGGACATTAACTAGTATCTTGTAAGAGAAGAACCGTGAGCTCAAAAAATAGTATGATCGATGTACCACGATAAACGAGGGGCATCTATAGCGCCTGGGAAAATCACAAAAAGAAGAGAGTCCAACCAAGAGTTTGACGGTTTTTAATTATGCCCAATGCTCAGAAAAAAAAAAAACGACTGTTCATGAAGCTCCAAGAAAGGCGCAACAATGTCGTCCGTGGACATTAATTGATCTAAACTGTTTATTTATCCGAACAATAAATATGGTGCCATGTCTTTAAGTGGCTATAAAATCCTCGCAATTCCTGAACTTCATAATAGAACATAACGATTTAAACCCTTTTTCTGATTGTAATCGCTCCCTTCAATGCGGAAGAAACCAAAAAAAACAGAAGTCTAAGGAAATTTTTAACTGGGCTGGATATAGTATTTATTTTCTAAATTTCGGTGGAAAACTAGAGAGATATGTATGAAGAAGGAACCCATTTTAATAAGCTTCCTAACCGTGGAATTATTTGTTTGGATAAATTCAGAACATTTATTTCACCAAGAGAAGATACTATCAAATACATACTTTTAAGAGTGAATCGGATTGAAAAGGAAAGAAAGAAGGCAACTTACTCGTCGTGGCTTGCAAACTCGGAGATCTTGCCAGTTTCCGAGAAAATGATAAGGGCGACTTCAGCATCGCAGAGAACAGAAAGCTCGAATGCCTTTTTTAGCAATCCGTTCTTGCGTTTCGAGAAAGTAACCTGGCGGCGGCTAGGGTTTTGAATGCGTTTCATCTCCATCTTCGTCTTCCCCATTTTGAGTGCTCTCCACACCAGAAAGAATGTTTGTCCAGTTCTAGTGGCTGCAACTCCTTAGCTAGACTTATATTCTAATCGTCTTTATTGATAGATAAGGTGCCTTTTGCCTTTTTCGGAATGTAGCGGGAGGCGCATCTGAAAACCTGCGTTACAACCTGGCTAGCTGTCCGGAGGAAGCATCATAATATAAATGCTGTCCTTCTAGCACAGAACGACGTTCACTGGAACACGGCCAGCTCGTACAAGAAGTATTCCACGGTTTCGAGACTATGTTTTCCAGAATACCGGGCTGTCAGAACCGATCTTCCGGTGTTTTTTCCGATTTTCCGGTAATCTTGTGCCATATGTTTTGGCAAAGAACAACGGCAACAACAATCACCTAGTAGTTAGCATTAACTGTTATGCAAATGCAATGACTCATATTTGACGGTGCTTGATATGGAATGCTTATTCATATAGGTCAATGTCAATTGAGTGATATGTTTGGTTGATATATGTCAATGAAGGTTTTTATACTTGGTTTTATTTATGTTTTGGGTTTCAAAATTTCAATTTGGCAATTTGAAAAACAAAATCCCATCACTTCAAAAATGCGATACAACGGTTTAGGGATGTCGAATCAAGGGTATTTGAGATATTAGGATCCACTATAAAATGAGCGTTAGCTAAATTTGTTCTATCTTTATCGAAATCAAGTAAACCATAGATATGTTATTTTTAAATAATTAGTTGGTATATTAATTGTAGATTAAGGGGTGTAGGTATGAGTATCATCTTTTATTTACAAGGAAAATAGGAAAAGAATTTTGTAAGTGACGAGTACATATATTAATGATCCAGTACATATATATTAATGATCAAGTAAAAGTCAAGACTATTTTTTTGGGTTGAAAATTAATATCAAATAGTTATTGTTATTAGAGATTAAAGTATTTTCATTAAAATGATGATTATGAATACAAATTTTTTAGTTAATGAAGTCAGTTGAATCTCACAATGGGTTTTGATTTTTAGCTAATGAATCCATCTTAATCCTATATTGGGCTTTGAACAAAAACAGAATCCATCTTAATCCTATATTGGGCTTTGAACAAAAACAGAGGACGACATCTTTAAATAGCCACACCTAATCTCATAATGGACTTTGAACAAAAATGGGAGGTCTCCATATAAAGTATCAATAAGGATATGAAGTATCAATTGAAAGGATAACCTCTCATCTCCCTTTTATGTTGGAAAGAAGTTATGTCATGGCTTTAAGTTATGTTTTGGCTTTTCTATTTTGCACTATACATTTTGTTTTCAAGGTGGGATAACGAGGAAAACAAGGATTCAAAGGAGGTTAAAGAAGAAACTTAACTTCTACCTAGTAATCTTTTCTCTTTGGTTGTTAATAGTTAAATTTTGCTTGAAGGATTTAGTATTTGTTTGTTGTGTGCATTGGTATTTGGTTATTTCCTGGGGTTTTTATTTTGGAATTTGTCTCAATAATTGGATTCAATTTTATCTGGGATGTAAGAGGGATTTAGTCTTTGGGTTTTGGTGCATCCTTGCCCTATGTCTATTTTTGGTACTTTGAGTTTTCATCTAATGTGCATAATTTGAAGGGTAGAGGAGAGGGATTTTTGAAGTCTAAAATTCCCCAAAAACTCTTTGTCATCACAACCTCGCTGATGATTGTGAAGAGTAATAGGCAATTTGAAATAGAAGGAAATTTTCAGCGACACAATGGCTTTGCTCTGAATTTGACCTACATAAATATCTTCTTTATGGGTCATAAAAGAATGGACCACAAAGAAACTCAAGAGATTCGAAGGGATCTTCATAGACATCAAGACATAATTCAATACAATCGATCCTCCATCTTTTCAATAGCTTCTAAGGTGCATGAAAATGAGCATATATATACCTCTAGGAATGCCACAATAATGGGAGTCTTGGTTCAAGAGGACATGCAAAATGTAACATGCTTCCAAATATAGTTATAAATCTCAGTGAGGACATGCATTAAATAGCCTCAAATAAAAATATGCTTCCAAATATAGTTATAAATCTCAGTAAGGATATGCATTACATAGCCTCAAATAAAAATATTTCAATTAATTCAGCTCATGGGGAGCTTAAAGAAAAGTAAATTTTGCACCAACTAAAGGATGAAATGGATACAGAAGAAGAGAACTCTCCTTCATCCAATGTAGGTTAAGAGGAAGCACTCAATCATCAAGTCTTTTGTAAGTATTATGTTTTTTAAACTAATTAGACTATTAAGTGTTTTTGTTAAATTATACACCTATAAAGACAATTGATATGCAATAACAAATAACCCCATAAAACCCTTTATAGTATTTCCAGAACAATACTTTTGTATGTTAGTTGTTTAGTTTTGTTACAACACATTTTAATATAATATTGAAAAAAAGAAAAACCATTCTATTATGATAAAAAAATTCTATAAATCACAAATTTATAATGATTAAACAATTCATTATTAAGTTAATTGAAACTTCCCATCTTTATTAAAATGTAACAAATAGTAAATATTTAATTTTTGAATAATTCATTGTTATAATCACAAGCCTTTCACTAGGATGAATCCATTTATATATTTAAAAATACAAATTTAATAACAAAAAATTGCGATTTCACTTATAATTATACAAACAAATTTTAGTAAAAAATACCATAAAATTACATTTACACAAAACTATTATTAAATTTACAATTTTCTTTTTATTGATGTAAGTTACTTGAAAATATAATCTCCATGCCAAAAATCACTAATAAAATTAATTAATGCTCAGCCCACACCCTCCAAAAACATACCATCTTCCTGAAAAAAAATTTGCCAGAATTCATTTTTCCAAGGTCTCTAAAGCTAGTCAAAAATACTAATCCGTGCAAGGCTGCAACGAGTCATTGAAAACCTTCGCTCGGAAAAGTTTGTTGGGTCGCTCTGTTTCAAGCGCCCACGTCACACACTAAGAATTCGATGCCTACTTTCTATATATGGTAAATTCATTGTCCCCACTCCTATATATATGTTAAATTTATTTGTCCCCTCTTTTATACATGGAGAAAGTAAACAGTTTCCTTATAGGAGTGGGGTAACAATTATTTTGATATTAAGTTTAGATCTTATTTTGAAATTAAGTTTAAATCCTTGGAATGGACATATATGGCATCTTACCTTTTTTTTTTGGTCTTTCCTTTACTATTTTTGGTATCTTTCTCAATGATCGATTGATGGATCTTGTGGTCCATGTTGATACTAATGGCCACGTGGAGTTTGGAGATTTTTTTATCACACTGTAGATATAAAGAACGTTCCATACTTTTCGAAGGTCTTTTATTGAGCATCTTTGGTTTATTTGTGAATGATTGATTGATGTATGTAGTATGGCATTTCATCTTTATCTTCTTAAATTAGGATGTGGTCCATGTTGGTTCTAATTGCCACGGGGAGATTATTCTATGGCTATTTCAACTTTATCTTCTTAAATTAGGATGGAGATTATTCTATGCCTATTTCAACGTTATCTTCTTAAATTAGGATGTGGTCCATGTTGATTCTAGTTTCCACATTGAGATTTTTAAAAGATTTTAAATATAATGAAAGTGAATAAATTCCAAGGACCAATATGGAAAGGTAACTGTGAGAATGTGACATGTCACATATTGAAAGGTGAAGGGTGATAGTAGGCTTCAATGGAATATTGTGTATGATGTGTGACCGTTTTTCCTAATATTTYTCTCTCTTTTTTTTTTAAATGAGGTGATGTTGATGTCTTTAAGTGAGGTGAGGTGATGTTTTTAAGTGGTGTTTTTTTCAATGTCACAAGCGGTAAGAAGTCGATGATAAAAATCATTTATTTTTACATTTACATATGTATGGTATGGCATGTATTCGATGTGCATCCCCRTCAATGTTTATCTTCTTCTTTTTAATGRTAGTTGCTACGTGGATATGTTTCATTGGTTTTTGAAAAAAATCTTAAAGGTATAGGATCAAACTAACATGAACAATGGGAAGGCRAGATGAACTCGTCAATTCATCCATGGCACTCATAAATAAACCTATTGTAGTTGGTATATAATTGGGTGTAGTGTAGGTGAGTGCCYCACATGCAATTAGGAGGGAGATTGCATGACCGTGCAATCTACTCATGAAATTACAAATTGGGAAGGGTGTGACATTGATSTACAATCTATTTGAAYTTGACTTTTTYCTATATTTTTTTTTSCCATAAGGTTATGTAGCAMTGCCTTGCTTTAGTCRTAGTGGTTTGGTCGACTTGCACCTAYTACAACCAAATTATGTTTATTCAATTAAGGTMTGCCCATAAGTTCGCCTTAAGTTACAATCTACCAAATGTAACTAAGTCCTACTCAACTAAGTTCAGTCGACTTGCACCTACTACAACCAAATTATGTTTATTCAATTAAGGTCTGCCCATAAGTTCGATGTAAGTTACAATCTACCAAATGCAACTAAGTCYTACTCAACTAAGTTSATTCGATAGTAGACACATGTCCAATCATTGCCTTTAAAACATCCCAACAATACTTTAACACTTAGAAAATATTAYAATACTTAGCCAACAAAATTCAAAGCAAGGAACAATARCATTCAATGCATAAAGAGTCCACAACACACATGTAGAGGTGGCACCCAAGGCAGGTGCCTTAACTTTATCATATGAAGAATGTTATAGATATACAATCAGGGAATTATAGATTTCTTCCTACAACTCCATTACAAATGTACAATGAGTATGCTACCACTCAAACTCTCACCAAGGGAGAGTCTCGCCCTACAAGGGAGAGATTGGGACAATGGATAGACAAGTCGCCCACTGTCACCTCAGCGACATTGCCTCTGCACTTTTATGTTAGGGTTTCTAACCTAAGGATGGTTTTCGTATGTAGTCAAACTAGGTCCTATTGTTGCAATTGGGGCGAGGTGAGGACAGAGACTTAGTTTGACTTGGATTGACCTTTCAAAGGAATGGCTCAAAATGAGAAAGAAAGGACAACATTTGCATGGAAGATGAAAGATTGCTACCGAACACATCACCTTGATCCATCATTTATCATCATTAGCCAATTATCATGAAGTAACAGCCAATAACAAGTGATGTAAAATATTCAATGGATAACTTGCTAAGTAAAAAGCATATGTATCATTCACAAGATCCTATCTACCATCATTTAACATGGAGACAAAGCTATTGGTGCAAACAATGAAGCATTTCACTAGCATTCATGACTAAATGGATTGCTATTAGTAGTAGATTTGGAACAAATGATTTGCATCTAGTTGGCAATGTAACACATGTATGTCATGAGTGAGATGATATTGTTGTAATAAACTATGTTCAACAAACGTTATAGCAGACATGGAATGCCTTTAAAGCTTAAGATTATAAAGTACATGCAATAGTTATGTTATCCAATGGTTCCATAATAATGCTTAAGGTATTTCTATTAAAAACTAATTTGCGAACAATGCTCAAAACACAACATAAAATGTGCATTACTAGCTTGAAAACCCTAACTATAACACTAGTCAATGAAATCATCCCACAAGATAGCAAAAGATATGGAATGTTGAACTGAATTTGTGAGTCATTGAAGGTGACTTAGGATAGTGAGGGACAAGTTAGGTTCAAAGTGCAAAAATATGTAGCAACGATGCCTTGAAGGATTTGTCGTAGACCATCATGATCTCATGGTTTACCTTACAAATTTAAGACAATCAGAGACAGAAGCACAACCAAGTGAGAATCAAGTCATTGGGGGTTCCTTTGAATCAATATAGAAAGAGTTAAAGGATCCTTCAAAATGTTACCAAGACAGTGGATCAAGAAATTACATCAACACAAAGTAAATTATGTAGTTTGAAAATCAAGAATAAAGATAAAGGGATAACAAATATGAGGTGTTGATTAGGCTCTTTGAGAGGGTCATTGGACAATTGTTTTTATTGATTTGGATGCTAGAATCACTTGTAATATGACACACTCCAAACCTTGATCAAGGGACCTATATTGTTGCAACTTTGATCCTTCATCCACACAAGTATGCACATAAATTTCAGAGATGGAACAACAAGCGGATCTAGGGTGTGAGGGATTCTAAGATCATTCTATATGATGGTATGGATTGCACAATAAGATAAACCAAAAGTAATTTCACAGATGCATATATAAACCTTAGGGTTTGATTTTTATATGGGTGAAAACTATATCAAACCTTTGAGTGCTAATAAAACTTATTAAATAATGGACCAAGTAGCATAAATGATATGAAGGATATAACATTTAATCTCAAACAAAACAAAAGGGAAAATTTATTTTTTGGTTTTAGGGAGGTTGAAGACAAAAGAGAAGACCAATGCCTTGGAGGGATTATGGGGTCACTAATTCACATCCAAGCAAAGGCTAAGGTTCATGATAAGGTAGTGTTTATGGCACCCATGGGATTTCCCCTAAAACACTACCTAAGGTTAGAAGGATCCCTTCAAGGTTGGATGGGAGGATCGATCAATGGAGGAGCCTTTTCGGATACCAACAAGGTGAACTCAAATCTTGGCCAAGCAAAAGGGAAAAACCACTAGACATCCTACCTTGATGTATGAATAAATAAATTTAATGATCAAAGGGGTAAGGTTATACACATTACCTTGAGAACCCTTCCAAGTGGAGCATTTAACCATTCTTTGGCCTTGTAGTAGCCTTTTTCTTCCAAGAACCCTCTAAGAGTGCTTATCTAACCATTGAATAATAAATAGGCATTCACAAAGAGAGAACTAGATACTCAAAAGGGCTGGAGATATTACACACTCACCTAGGTAATTGTTTTTCTAAGGTTGATAGTCCAATATTGAGAATGCTTCCTTATATGAGAATATTCTCTCTGGAGAATATTCCCCTACAAAATAGGACGTTCCTCTTTAGTTTAGAGTCAGTTACACTCAATTAGACTAGTGGAAGTCACTCATGCATGACAACCTCGATTTTATCACCACCAATTGCATGCATTTCTCTCACTTCCACACGTGTGACTCAGTTAATTGATGATTTCATGGATCAGTTAACTAGAATTAGGTGGAAGTTCACTCCAGTGTCTATTAGTGAGTGTCTAGATCTCTCTAGAACACTACTATGGCACATTAGTTACTCATGTATCCTATATCTATTGTAAATTATTCACTCTTTGTGTGTGGAATATGGTTAATACATTTTCACATTCTTTTCTCTCCATTTTTTTCTCTCATCTTCTCACCTTTGAAAGTTGTGTTCGTTCTTCTGCTAGCTAGATCTCTTGTGTAGGTACTCACCACATTTTACATGGAATCAAATCCCATAGGTTGCTAGGAAGAAGGTGCACCAACACTTTATTTGTGGGTATTGAAGATTGAAGAACGTAGGAAGAATGGAATTTCCACTGTCTGCAATTCTAACGTCGTATAACTATTTGGAGTGGAAGCGAAAGATTCTACTTCTTCTCAGAAGTAGAGGCTTATACCAAATAACCATGGAAATGGAAGTAGAGCCTCATTCCATTGATGAGAAAAATGACTTTCTCAATAGACAAGATATGGCCATAGGATGTATCTTATGGTCTATTTCTCTTGAAATTTTCCACCAAGTATATGATGAATCACGAGACTCAACTCCAAATGAACTATGGACCAGATTGGAGGTTATATTTGGGAATAAATAATATTGTGAAGATTTCATGCAAGAGATTCAAAAGATAGAGCAAGAAGAGAAGCAATCAAAAGATCAAACCTCTTATTCTGAAGAATCTTCTACACAAGTATCTGCACAATTGTTTTTTCCATTAATTGCAGATAATGTCTACTCCATTTCAAATTTGTTTTTTGAATTTCACGCGGAAGATATATTGCATGCATCTCAAGAGTCACATGCAGACACTTTTTCATGCACCATGCATGCATCTCAGGAGCCACATGCATGCTCCATGAATGCATCTCAGGAGCCAAAAAGGGGGTCGTACACATCAGATTTAATTCTGATATTTTTTAGTAGGATTTGTAGAAAACAATTGGATGTTTGAACTCCTCTTGTAAAAATACCCAATTTCAAAAAAACATTGTCTGAAACAGAGTCCAGGAAATGAAGTTATGAGCATTTTAAAATATGCAAAATTTTAGCGTTTTTCCAGAAACGATCGCACGTTTTTCAAATTTTCATCCAAACTTCCTTTGGATCTTCTTCATTACAAAAATAGAAAATTGATATGTTTGGACATCTCATTGATGTATCTGCTTCATTAGATCTGTGCAGACATCTACATCTTCAACAAAATCTTCAACGAGAACAAACTTGCACATTTGTGAGGTCTTCGTGGAGTGAAGGACACGATTGCTTAACATTTGACTTTTGTTCCTTCTCATTTTTTTTTCTTATGCATTGTACTTTGAGAGGGGTTTTCCCATGAGGTTTTCCCTCTTCCTTGTTTTTCAATGTCTCATTCTTAGATGCATTGTACAATGGGTACCTAACATGGCCTTGATTGTTGGGACCCATTCATCATGTACACCCTAGTAGTGTTCAGGGGAGGTGTTGGAGATATTACACATTCACCTAGGTAATTGTTTTCCTAATATTGCTAGTCCAATGTTGAGAACGCTTCCTTAGATGAGAATATTCTCTCTAGAGAATATTCCCCTACAAAATAGGGCATTCCTCTTCAGTTTATAGTCAGTTACACTTAGTTACACCCAGTTAGACTAGTGGAAGTCACTCATGCATGGAAACCTCAATTTTATCACTAACAGTTGCATGTATTTCTCTCACTTCCTTACGTGTGACTCAGTTAACAGATGATTGCATGGATCAATTAACTAGGACTAGGTGGCAGTTCACTCTAGTGTCCATCAATGAGTGTATAGATCTCTCTAGATCACTATTGTGGTTCATTATTTACTCATGTAGCCTATATCTATTGTAAATTATTCACTCTTTGTGTGTGGAATATGGTTAATACATTTTCTCATTCTTTTCTCTCTATTTTTTCTCTCGTCTTCTTACCTTTGCAAGTTGTGTTCTTTCTTCTACTAGCTATATCTCTTGTGCAAGTACTCACCACATTTTACAAAAAGAATTCTTAAGCCAAGCTTAGATCATTAATATCTAACCATTTGAAATGGAGGAGGATTCTTCCTTTTATAGGTGAAGCTCCTCCTCAAATATAATACAAAACCATGTGCTAGCTCAAAACCATTATCCCAATAAAAACATGGGAAAATATATTAAATAATGAAATACATCCCATAATATCCTCATAAAGTGAAACAACCTTCTAGAAGAGGCCAAAATACAATGAAAAAGCCACACTTGTGGATAAAAATAGAAGCTAAGAGAGGTGCATCCCTCGAAAGTTTCTCCCACATCCAAGGGAATGATCCATAGTCAAGTCAAATGGTCCAATAGCTCTAGTGTCCTCTAACAAGCCTCCCCAAATAAATGAATAGATCTAGTGTCCTCTAACAATCCTCCCCAAATAAATAAATAGTCCACATGTAGAAAAACCTCCTCAAAACCCTCACATATGTGAGTTGTCCAAGCCTAGAAATCATCTCAAGAGGCATGTGTGGGCTCATCAAGGCAAGCGCTCCTCATGTATTGGTTCAATAAATATGCCACATCATCATGGGGTCCAAGTAACCATGTGCAATCACCCCTATAATGTGTAATCACCCTCTCAAATGCATTAAATACCCCCCATGTGTCGTCCAATGGGAATAAATAATGCATGAGCATGCATGCAACATCCAAATGAGCAAGGAGGATGCATATAAATAGTCCATGTTCCATGTGTGATGACATGGCATCCCTGTCATGGATCAATTCCTTGTCACAGATCCCAATGTAATGACACATATCTTGATGCAATACATGGATCCCAAGGAAAATGTCACAGATCCCAATGTTTGTAGATATGGTCATATATGAATACATGGATACCAATGAAAACATCATAGATCCCAAGGAAGTGTCACATATCTCAAGTCATGGTACACACATATCCCAAGGCAATGTTAGAGATCGCAAGGCATGGTACACGTATCCCAATGCACAATACCCACTTGAAGTGATGTGTCTATCCTCTTAGCAAACCATTAATTGGTAAAACCTGGTGACATCTCTTAGCACAACATAACAAAGGGGTTTAGTTTTAATAATCTCCTAAGTCTTACCAAGGGGAACAATATTGACCCTTATACATGTATCAAGTCCTAGGACAACCCATATTTCCTAAGTATCTAGGTGAAAGAAAGGAAAAAATGGGTAATAATGACAAAATGGAAGGGGAAATGAGTTCAATACAAGTTATTACTTTTCTATTTTAGTAACTATCCTTAACATTGACTATCATATCTCTTAAGTTGTTCAATACAATTATTGTGCTCAATGCAATTCTTTTAAGGTATCAAAAAGCCACAATAAACAAAAGTCTCCAAAACCACAAAAAATTTGGATAGAGTTTTTATTGTAGTGAAGATCTGTTGGTAAAAGTTATTAAGAGAAAGTTGAAGGAACTAATAATCCATATCAATATTGTTGTTTTGGTGAATGTAGATTGCAAGTGCCTATATCAATTAGATGATCATATTAATCACAACATAAGATAGGAGTTTAGGATGTTGAAGTAGCAAGGGATTGGAAGGTAATATTTATTATAGATGTTCAAATCTTAATGCTCAATAATGGCTAGGATTTAATATATTCTCCCCCCCCCCGCCTCTAATTGTCAAATTGTATGTATATTCTATATTAATAAAAACTCTTTTTACTTATCAAAAGAAAATTGTTCCATGTACTGCATCTATTCAATTGATTTCTTATATTTAACTTCAACATAATGATTTTTCAGATGTTAATGTCACATTGCTAACAAGGAAACCTATACATGAAATATGCATATTTTGTGAAAAATGACTAGTTAAACAAACGAAAAGCATAGCATTGGATTGGTTACCTCATTTATTTCTTTATAAAATTGGGTTTCATTTGAGTTTTTCAAATTAATAGGGCATATCAAGTACTTTAATTTGATGGGTCTATGCGACACTCGATACTAGAATATTTTAAGTGAAGAAACAAATGTTTTGACACATGACATCTATAAAATGATTGTATTTAAAAAATATTCTGAAACAATGAACATTGCATAAGCAATTTCTAATAATCCAATTTCATGTTCAACCCACTTCAACAAAGAATTTGTCCAACTAACAACACATATCATAACACATTTAAGCATCTCTTGTACAATCATGTTAATCATAGAACACAACAACAAAGTGTCATACTTAATTCCAAACAAGAGAATTTGATCTTGTGATTGGCATTACCAGGCAATTTGTATGTTTAAATCATGTTATATTTAATTATCAATCCGAGAGTTTGTAAACTTGGGTAATGCAAGCACAATATGTGCATAATTAGATTATTTTAAGTATGATCTATCTAAAATGCCTATGGAAAATAAATTAAGATAAATGAATTTGAATGTGGAAATGAAACACACCATACTTCATCAACTCAAAGAAAACTAATTTAATCTTGGCAATGACCATGTACTTTAACACCGCCATGCTTAATAAGACCTTGTTGTCACCAAGCTATCCTTTGATATCGATGAGACTTTTTATTTCCATGAATCATTACTCCTATTGTTAGCAAGATTTGATAAAAAGAAACATACTTGCATAAATAAAATACATTGTTGATGAAATCAAATTACAAATTTAAATGAAAACAATTGAAATAAAAGACTACCATGATCTATTTGGAGTGAGCTCAATTCTACCAAGAACAAGGTAGAAAAGTACTCTACAACTTTGTAAAATAAATCAAGACATATAACTAAAGAATGACAAATTATGTGAAAAGAAATCCCAGGAACTTTATTCTATTCCATAATAATCTGGACATATGCTCCAAGAGTCCTCCCTTTGGAATTGGGAGGTCACTCTTATTTATACGAAAATGAAGATAACCAATTATAAATTCAGATCCACATATCTCTCATGTGGTTACAACTATTTGTTAATAATGAGCAAGTAACACATCTAAAAATCTTCCCACAATTCTCTCTAAAATATTTGATAACAAATCTTCCATGATTCTTCTCCATCCAAGATACTTGATTGATCCTCCCAAATCTTCATAAAATCTTCAAGGGTTGAATGGGAAATTCGAATTTAAGGTTGAGTGGTAAAATTTGGCATTGTTGGAATATCCAAATAAAATCACCAAACTCACCCAACTTTCAAGGATAGGTGAAAACATGTTATTTTTCTAATATTTAATCATAAACTCAATTAAAATAGTAAACTAAATGTATTGGAGAATATTGATCCTAATCCCACATTTAAGCATAAAAATTGTCTTAATACAAGGTTACAGACAAGCAGAAAATGATTAAAATTCAAGGAAAAGGTTGATAAAAATATGACATTTTTGAGACTCTACATTGTTAGCCTATGGCTTACCTTTACCAATCACTAAGTCAAAATTGTCACCTATATTTGTATTATTCATTTAGGATATTAGTAATATATCCTCAAGTGATGACTAATGATTTAGTTAAGATTG
>ML794127.1:8421-29849 GCA_009831015.1 Picea engelmannii
TCTCCAACTGGTAATTGCAGCTTGCCTCATAAGAGAATGAGCAAGTGAGTTGTGTGTTTGAAGTGAGGCGCTAGCCTCTTATTTATACAAGACTGGCACGTGTGAAAGGTCACAACTGGCAGGGCCGACCTCTCACTCTGGGTGGGTAAACCCACCTTTGATTAATTCTGGGTCTTCCATAATAACTGTTGGGGCCGACTTCTTATTCTGCCCTTTGTAATTGTCTGATGACCAATCCGCAAAAGGGGATTTGGTCCTTATACAATTACCGACATGATTAATCCACAATGGGGATTAATCCATTAACAATAATAATAATAATGACATGATTAATCCGCAATGGGGATTTGATCCAATAATAATAAGAATGCTCTTCGCAGTTACATTATTTCAACAATATCAATAACATATCAGTGCTCCCTCCCAACCTGGAGAGTAATCACTTCCATTTCCAATAAGGAAGTCATCTCCACGAGTCCATCTTGTCCCTTGAGTATGCAAACTTTTCATTTTGGACAGAGGCTTTACCAAAATATATGTTATCTGCTTATTAGTGGAGATATACTGGAGAACCACTTCTCCCCTCTGGACTTTATCAAGGAGAAAATAGTACTTGATCTCAATGTGCTTCGACCTGTCATGGAACACCAGGTTCTCTAAGAGATTCACACAGCTCTTGTTATCACAATATATCACGGTCGAATTCAACACCTGATCAAACAGTGCAGAAACCATCTTACGGAGCCACACTGCTTCTATACAAGCATCACAAGCTACAATATACTCTACTTCTGCAGTGTTGAGTGCAACAAACTTTTGTTTCCTGCTAGCCCATGATATCGTGGCAAAGCTCAAAAATGAAACATATCCAAGAAGCACTTATTCTTTTATCGGCACTCCCTACCCAATCTAAATCAATAAATCCATGCAACTGTATATCATAACTCAAACGTCCCACAAAGACATTTCAAGCCATGCTTTGCAATTATTCAATTATCATGGCTAGGTTCCACCTAGAACTATTTTCACAGCAAAACAAATATCCGGCTGAGTATTCTCCATATACATCAACGAGCCATTCAATTACCGGTACAAGGATGGGTCTACTGGATCAGAGTCTCAACTTTTTCAGATCTGTCATCATCGGAGTTTGCCATGGATTTGCAATCCATCATTCCAGACTTTTGAAGAACCATTTTGATACACTTCCTCTATCATAGGAAGTTTTCACTGTCGATGATTGCAGCTTCGTGAGACATTCTTTAGGTGTTCTTCCCAGAGCAGTGGGTTGGGTCGACCTGTGCCTTCTCCCTATCTTCTCCCCAAGTTGATGGACTGGGTTGATCTGTGAGGACGCCCCTGATCTTCTCCCCATATCAGGTTGGGTTGACTTGGAGAACACTCCTCTGTGACTGAGTTGAGCATGACACTTGTCAGAGGGCTGGCAAGTTGTCCTAGGGTGGCACCCAACGTCCCATGTGAGCAGACCATGTGGACATGTCACTTGGGAATTGACCAAGTGGACACGTCATGAGGGAGCAGCCCTTGACAATGATGATGTCTTGTTCTAGTGGGTTGTAGCCCCTAGAAGAGTCGAGGACGTCCACACTAGGTGCAGCCATGTGTGACGTATTGATGCAGCCTTTCACTATGATGACCAGAGACAAGAAGAAGCCCAACGTCTTGTGTAGAAGACCTAATCAAAAGCCCAACGTCTTGTGAAGAAGACCTAATCAGCTAAAGTCGGCATGGATGAAGAGACACCTTTTGGACAGGATAAGTTCACATTGGACTTGTATAAATAGAGAGAACTATCTCTCATTTTGTCATAACACTTAGATCACTTTCTCTCTCTTGTGTAACGCTAGTCTCTTGATATTCTAGCGCACTTCTTCTTGGTGATGGGAATTTCTCTTGGACAATTTATTATCTAGTGAAAGGTTGCAGCTGGGTTTTTCTCCCTTGTCAAGAAGGGTTTCCTAAGATATCTCTTGTGTATCTTGTGCATGGTTATCTTCTCGTGATCTTGGATAATTGTATGATTCAATTTATGCTTAGGGTTTATGCTTCATGATGCTTATGCTGTTGTAAAATTGAATAGAATGTTAACAAGTTGATCAAGCATAAAAATTCAACATTCACCACGCTTTTGTTGTACATGAGAGGCTCTGCACCAAGTTGCTTGAATCCATACAAGGTCTTCTTCTATATGCATACATGGGTCTCTTTTTGGTATACCTTTAAACCTTGAGGTTGCTCTACATATGCTTCTTCAATTACTCTGTTGAGAAGAACAATCTTTACATCCATCTGATTTAAACTCGAACCCATGGATACTACAAGAGATATAGTGGCTCAGCTAGAGGTGTATCTGGTTACTAGAACAAGCTATCATCATAGTCTTCTCCCTCCTTCTGGGAGAGCCCTCTAGTTACAAAACTCGCCTTGTACATATCAATGCTTCCATTCATAATTTCTCACATACATTGTTCTTCATCACAACTTCCTTCCATTCCTTCTGTTTGACTGCTTCTAGTGGGTTCAAACCATGATGGTAGTCTTATGATTCTTGGTATAATAACTGGTTCAATTGGTTGTTCTGACTTTTCTTTCTTTCTTGGAATCTTCATGTTCTTCCTCATGTTTCTTTTCAATGTTGGATTACATGGAATCTTCTATAGATTCTATGCTCTTCCTTTATGAACGTTCCAACTTCTTCTTTTCGTCATAGGAACATAAATGTAGATGGACAACCAAGGATATCCAGGGCTTCTTTTCGAAGAAGACTTCTTCTTTTCGTCATAGGAACATAAATGTAGATGGACAACCAAGGGCTTCTTTTCGAAGAAGACTTCTTCTAAAGTCAAACTGAACAGTTGTTGCTTATCATGGTTGCTACTTCTAATGAAGAATATGGACAGATACTTCAAGTCTTCACGGGTTCTTTAATGGATCACATCATTGGGGATTAGCTCCCTCCTAATCCCAGTTTCACGCATGAATGAACAATATGCATACTCTTCTTTTGGATTTCTGCAATCAGCTCCCTCTATCTGAGAGAGTCCATGCTTTCGTCTGCATCCTTAAAGTGTCACAAGTCTATTCTAGTTTCCTCTTGATTACTGACTTCTTTCTAGTCCGACTCCTTCCGGATCTCTTCAAGTTTGATTTTGATTCGGCTCATATGGCAGTTGTTACTTATGTAATAGCTTCCACAGGAATTGTCACCAAAGGTTGTCAACGTACTTCATCCTTTTCAGATACATTGCTTGACTAGTAGTCATTGTAATGGCAATCCTTATTTTGTTATTCTCCCATAGCTATTTGACCATCTTATCTTCTAAGAAATAGATATATATGATATGTACAAGAACTATGTAAACATGGTATGTGCAAGGACTATGTTACAGAAGAATATTGTTACCTTGACTAGTAGAAAAAGTTTGCTTCGTCCTGCTTGATTTTCTTTAAGGTTCCTTTTCTTTGGCAATTGTTGTTCCATGAGTTTCCTTCCTTTTCTTTAACTCGGGACACTGGTTCCTATAGTGACCATATTTTCGACAGTTGAAGCATTGTATTTTTTACATGTCCTTTTCTTGATTTGGTTTCTTCCTTGAGCCAAACTTCTTCTTATTCATGAATTTATTGAACTTTGTTGTGTAGGCTTGATCATCATCTTTCTTTTGGGATTTCTCTTTTGTGCTAATCCTTGATTCTTCTTGTGCACAGCAAGTCCAAAGTTTTTCAAATGTAGGATACTCAGTTCTTGTGTTCATGCTAGTGGCAAATGCATCTCATGTCTTGGGAAGACCATTAAGTACTATATTTACTAGTTCCATTTCTGAAATGATTTCCTCAATAGCTTGTAGTTGATCTCTTAACTGAGAGATTCTTACAAAGTATGATGTTATGTTGTCATCATTATTCATTTTCATGTCACGGAGCTCATTCTTCAAGCTCATCACTTGTCCAATATTTTCGATTGAGAAGAGGTTGGTTAGGGCATCGTACATCTTCTTAGATGAGTCAAGATGAGAAATGTAGGGTATCAAATGGTCCTTTTCAGAGTCCACTATGATGCTCATAGCATTCATGTTATTGTCCTTGAATTTCTCCATAATAACAACATTCTGAGGTTCCTTCTCTTTTCCCACTTCAAATTGTGGTTCCATGATCTTGCCTTTCACGATATCCAATACTTTATTCTTGGCAAGGATGAGGTCAATCCTTGTCTTCCATGCTTTGAAGTTAGAAGCCCCTTCTAACATGTTTTCTAACTTCTTAGAGTAAGTCATGACTGCTTTGACTTGGTCAACCTTTGACTTTGACTTGGTCAAGCTTTTACTTTGACCAAAAACTCAAACTTGACACCTTGGCTTGCTGAGAGTACCAAGAGGTGCGCTAGGCTAGGGCACACTAGGTTATCTAGAAATTAGGTCAAGCGCTTCACTTAAGGTGCCTCAACACGAGGGTCAAAGTTTTCGTTGCTGCAACAA
Source organism: Picea engelmannii (assembly GCA_009831015.1). Lineage (NCBI taxonomy): Eukaryota > Viridiplantae > Streptophyta > Pinopsida > Pinales > Pinaceae > Picea > Picea engelmannii. The sequence goes on from ML794127.1 coordinate 12,918, forward strand.
AAACTTTGACTGCAACTACAATTGAGCAAATCCTCCCAATCTACCTTCCCGTGGTTAGACTGTCCGAAGATAGTGTGAGCCCTTAACCTGTTAGAATAATAGGTGTGCTCGTTTCACCGTAGACAATATAGAAATATTGTCACCCAACCATAGGCACAAAGGCCACCCCCAAGCACCTTAACCGTAACAGATAGAATAGTTCTGGAAGCAAACCCTAGAACCAATAGCCAACCACGGTAGCGTACCTCTCTCCAAAGCTAGCGTACCAAGCAGAGAGTCCAAACCATAACCAAGCAGAAAGTGCAACCATAACCAAAGACCAAGTCACCACTACAGCGACTGCAGCTCTCCTCCAGTCATGCACACCACTTGTCCTTATGTAGTTGTGAGAGTGAGAGTGACAAATGAGCTCTAGCGCCCTCTTATTTATAGTCCTCCAAGTGACCTAGCTGGGTCGACTTGTCTTCTAAGGTCATTTCCTAACCTTCTAGGGTTTCTCTTGCTTCTCGAAATATTCTAGACTCGTCAAAGGTTACACGTAGAGGTTGACACCTCCCGCAGCTACCGTAATATCAACATGGTCTGCTTGAGACCATTACAGTTAATACCTCCCTAGCTAGGAGGGAGTGTTGATATTATGGTAGTTGCGGGAGGTATCAACCTCCATGTGTAACCTCTGACTAGAATAGAATATGTTGGAAGCAAGAAAAACCCTAAACAAATGTGTGAGAACCCTAGAAGACAAGTCGGCTCAGTAAAAGAATTAATATTAAAGTATTAGCCTCTAGAAAGAGAAGTCGGCCCAAACAGTTGACAAGGAGCACTATAAATAGAGGGCACTTGAGATCATTTGGAGACAGACACACTCTCACTCAAGATAAGTGGTGTGCAAGTCTAGAGGAGGAGTCCAACTGCAACGACTGCAGTTGGGAGTTGGTCATGGTCTGTGGTTTGGGACTTTCTGCTTGGTGAACTATCTTTGGAGAAAGGTGCGCTCTCTCTCTGTTATTTGTTGGGTCTAATGCTACTTCCGGAATTATTCTATCCGTCAAGGTTACGATGCTCGGGGGTGGCTGCGTGCCTATGGTTGGGTGACAATATTGTGATATTGTCTACGGTTAAACGAGCACATTGAATATTTTAACAGGGCAGTCAAATGGGCACTTTCAAATTCTTGATTCCGTTATTTTTAGCAATTTCTATTTTTAGCAACCTAGTTTTTTCAACAACAGATAACGGTGTATTTGGATACCTATTGGGGAGATCAACTTAGTGTTCGAATTTGGGGTGAATCGAAGGAGTTGATGTTTTCAACCAAATCCTATTTTTTGAAGTTTCCATTTCTTGAAGGTAGTCAAAACGACATAAATTATATTTTTGAGGACCCATTTTGGAGATTAGCCCCTGGTTCAAATTCCAACTAGATCTAACACTGTGAGTTTTGGAGGATATTTCAAGCCGGGTGATTACATTTTCGAGTCCCCAATATTGTATAAAGTTTCAATGCAAAATCTCAAGACATTCTAAGCACTATTATTTTTCAAGGACCAATTACATTTTGACACCTGCTATTTTGGAGGTTCATGGTTAGAGAGAGATTTGGACTTTGATTTTGCTGCTAATTTTGTTAGAAGATGAAGGACCATCCCTAAGGGGCTCTCATGTGACTTGTTGGGACATATGCATCATTGTTTTATCCAGATAAAGGAGCACCCACCTTTTGGTTTTGATATTGTTGACTTTTGATACAATCATGCTATTTTTGGCCAAGGAGGCTTATATTGTGAAGTTTCCTTGATTAGAAATCTATTTTTGTCTCCACCTAGAGCACATGGTATGAGGTGCTATTTTTATGTATGAGGACAGTGTTTTAGAAAAGACACTTGATATTTTCAATAGAGGATGGAGCACATGGCTTCATAAGGATGCTTCATGGAGCACATGGCTTCAAGAGTTAGACTTGTTTTATTTTGGATTATTCTCCATTTTTTGCCTCATGCGCTCTTTTTGAGAGGAGTTATCTTTAGCATATTGCACTTTTGACTTCTATTGATAGCTTGAGTATTTTTCTACAGTCCTATGCCTATTCTATAAAGAAGAAAGGAGTACTAGTAATTGTTTTGCTCGAGTTCTAGTCTCTTCACACGCCTCTTTTCAATTAGAGTGATTGTGAAAGTGCATAGTTATATGTGAGAAGTAGAGAAGCTTGTATTGTGTTTATGTGATTGTATTCCTGAACACTGGTTGAAGAAGGTGCTTCGTAAGTGGTTGGACACCCCCTGGAGTTCTTGTAGGGGAAGCTGGTATTCCCCCAAATTTTGTATTTACAACTTTGGAATAAAGGTAACATCTATTCAACAACTATATCTCCTTGATTTATTGTGTCTTAGTTGATTAATAGCGGAAAGTACTCCCCCTTAGTTAATTTTCTACGCTCCATAGCCCATACGATTCAAAGCACTAAAGCCATTATTGTTAATTTCTCCATTTATACTTGCTGTTTTTTACATTTTTGTATGCAGATATTCGCTTTTAAGTTAAGGCTTCCATTCCCAAACAGCAGATTTGCACATTTCCCAAGGCAGAAATCTATCCTAGGGTGAAAATCTGTGTTTTAGTTTTTGTTGTTTAGTATGTTTAATTGCAGATTATAGGTCTGATTTTTCAAATTACACGCAGGGCATTTATTGCATTTTAGCAATGTTATCACAGGATTGGTACTTGTGCAAAGCCCACCACGAGTATCCCAAATCTTGCATAACTATGGAAGATCCTACCACTGTCACCTTAGTAAGAACTTCCCTCGTTTTAGTGATGGAAGAGGTCCACCACAAGGGAGACTTCCCTGGTGACCTCAAGGGATCAAAGTAGCAAGTAAAGTAGCCAAGCCTACTGCCCCCTCTCTTGATCACTGAAAGATAAGGTGTAGGTCAAGGAAGATAAGAGGTATAAGGTTGTTTGAGTACCTGCCCAGAACAAGAACACTTTATAGCATATATATGATTATTTCCAAGTTCAAACAAGCAATAAATGTCTCTTAAAGACACTAGACATGAAAAGTTGCTATGGCGTTGTGAATTTGCAGCAATGAACAGTAGTACAACAGCAATAAATAGATTATAACAGCAGCAATAATTATTGATCAAAAATGCAACAATTGACAAGGAAAACTCAGAAATTCTTACAAATTTCCAGCAAATACATTCACTTTCCACAGCGGAAAAACGACCAGCTGTTGGCTATACGGCCCATCCTGATTTGGCCCAGTACGGCCTGGTCTGTACAGACCAGGTACGGCCTGTACAGATTCAGCTTGTTGTACAGCCTGTTTGCTGGCGCTGTTACAGCCTGCAAACAGCTCTCTTGGCTGAGAAAAATTCGGCCTGAACTTGGCCTACTCATCTCTGCTTGCTGTTGTCCTGAAGTGCCTCAATGTGCAGCCTAGAATGACCTCTGTTGGCTGCCCAAACTTGGCCCTGAACTTGACCTCTTTGCTTCAGCTGCTCCCTCTGCTTCTCCTGCCCAAGCTCCCTCTCCTTCTCACCTGCACTACCTCACAAATGAGAAACTATTCTGTCCTCTCACCCTCAGCCTCCTTTTATCTCCCTAGCAGCCTCCCATCCTCTTTGACATGTGTGCCAAGGCTTGGCCTCAATGGCTGAGAGTTGGGGCTGCTAGACCCCACTCTCCACTAGGAGGTGCACGCCCCTTGGACAGGGACCCACACTCCACTAGCAACAACTTAGAGGTGAGCCCTCCTTGGTCTAGGTCCCACAAACCACCCAGCCACCTTCATGAGGTGCACCCTCTCTCCCAGGGCCCCACATTCCACTCAAGGAGGAATTTGCTGCAAACCTAAACATAAGACTAAGATAAAAAAGCTGATCTGGGTTACTTAAGGTGTCCCTCAGCTAGCCTAGGACACATAGGCACAGTTGAGACACCAACCGAGCTAAAACTAACACTCCCTCTTAACAAGAGAGGTGTCTCCCCCAGGATCAATCTCTGATCCAATCAAATCTGTTGCTGCTCCCTTTGAACCAGAAGATCCACCTGCTACTTCTGTTGCACTCTAATCTAATGTGTTGTTCCGCTCAGCCATCAATGTCAGATCATACCAACCGACATTCTTTGACACTGATTTCTGGTCCAAGATCCCCCTGGACCCACCTATAGGTTGTCCCAACACCCTATACATCATACCTTGCATGATGCCAAGCCTCATTGTCGCATCCAAGGCCGCTCCCTCTGCCCGTATGAGCACATGTCCATCAACAAACATTACATCATACACCATATCCTCCAGAGCTGATATAGAGAGCAAGTTGACCTTCAGCTCTGGCACATACATCACCTCATCCACCTCCAGAGACACTCGTGACTCTAGTTTGAATCTGACGCATCCAACCCTCTTTACTGCATGCCTAGTGCGCGCCCCATTCTTCACATGGCAGTCTAAGCCCTTCTCTGAAACACTAAGGAACACTGACCTCATTCGCGTCATATGGCGAGATGACCCACTGTCCATGAACCATGCCCCGTTGTCCTCAAACTCAGCCAACTTGATGCTGCTAGAAAGAGTGGCAATCAAAGAAAATTCGTCATCGAATTTCTCTGCAAACGCATCCATCTTAGTAGATGTTGTAGCTGCTACCTTCGACTCCTTCTTCTTGTTAGAACACTTGCTGGCATAGTGGCCCATTTTGTGACATGCAAAGCATCTCACTTTTCCCATGTCCCTGGAGACTCCCACTCCACTGCTCTTCTTTGCATGAAGAGCCACATTCTCCTCCTCCTCACTCTTCGGTTGACTAGCCTGAGATGCATCCACTCGCAGCTCCTCCTAGGTGAAGTCGTCCCACAACCCCTCCCGATCAAGGAGTTTCTCCCGTGCAACCACCCCTCAGACAAACACGTCCCACTGCTTGGTGAAGCCATTCAAGGTTGTCCTCACCAACTCGGTCTCGTCCACGGTCTCTCCCACTGTTTCAAGTTCATCTCGAATCTGAGTGAACTTTGTGAGGTAAGTGGCCACCAACTCTCCTTGGCCATCTTCGTGCTTCTCAGCTTCTCTCTGAGAAGCATCTTCCTGCTCTATTCTCAGACTGGTATCGCTTTACCAGGGCCTCCCACATTTCCCTTGTTGTCTTCTTGCCAGGCAAATGTGGAATGATGTAGTCCTTCACACCATCCACAAGTATCCTTCTGGCCTTGACATCCATCTTAGCATGGGCAACTAGTTGCACTGGATTAGTTGGGTTTTCCACTTTGCCTTGTGCAATTTCCAGCAGCCAATTCTCCTCCAGCACCAAGCTAATTCCCTCCCTCCAAGGACATAAATTTGAGGCTCCATCCAGCCTGTCCTCAACCCTCAAGCCTGCACTGGCCATTTGAGTTTGTTGTCCTATTTTCACCCACACAGTCTGGTCTTTTGTCTCACCTGTTGATTTACCCTTGTTGGTCTGCACAACAAGTCACTTGGTTGTCCTGTACTCAGACGTTGAGCTCTGATACCATGTTGAAATTTATACCTATATCTCAGTCACTGCGATTGCTGCCAATAAATTAACTAAACCAGAAATTATCAATGTTGATACAAAATCTGAATTTATGCAGTAACCTACAGCTGAAATATAAAACAGAAATATAACAGCGGAAACACACAGAACCAGGCACATAAAAATTGCTAGACAACAGATATTACCCTAGAAACCCTAGTGTGGGGAAAACCAGCAAAGAGGGGGCTTTATTGGGCATTCAGGAGAAATATTATAGCAACAGAGTAAAACTCAAAAATTCTTACAAATTTCCAGCAAGTACATTCACTTTCCACAGCAGAAAAACGCCCAGTTCTTGGCTATACGGCCCAGCCTGATTTGGCCCAGTACGGCTTGGTCTGTACAGCCCAGTTACGGCCTATACAGATTTAGTTTGTTGTACAGCCTGTTTGTTGGTGCTATTACAACCTACAAACAACTCTCTTGGCTAAGAAAAATTCGGCCTGAACTTGGCCTACTCGTCTCCGGTTGTTGTTGTCTTGAAGTGGCCTTAGTGTGCAACCCAGAATGACCTTTGTTGACTACCCAAACTTGGCCCCGAACTTGCCCTCTCTGCTTCATTTGCTCCCTCTGCTTCTCCTGCCCAAGTTCCATCTCCTTCTCACCTGCACTACCTCACAAATGAGAATTTGTTCTGTCCTCTCACTCTCGGCCTCCTTTTATCTCCTTAGCAGCCTCCCATCCTCTTTGACATGTGTGTCAAGGCTTGGCATCAATGGCTGAGAGTTGGGGCTGCTAGACCCCATTCTCCACTAGGAGGTGCGCCCCCCTTGGACAGGCATCCACACTCCACTAGCAGCCACCTTAGAGGTGCACCCTCCTTGGTTTGGGTCCCACAAACCACCCAACCACCTTCATGAGGTGCGCCCTCTCTCCAAGGGCTCCACATTCCATTCAAAGAGGAATTTGCTACAAGCCTAAACCTAAGGCTGAGATAAAAAAATTGTTTTGGGTTATTTAAGGTGTCCCTCAGCTAGTCTAGGACACATAGGCACAGCTGAGACACCAACCGAGATAAAACTAACAAATTTCACCACAAGAGAGTTATGTAATCAGTGCCTTAGGGCTATGGAGTCTTTATAACAGCAAATGAAACAATACTTGAAGATTAAACTAGTCGAAACTTAGAGGTAGGGTTTAAACTCTAAGGTGCTAGCACATGAGGGCCTTAGGGTTTAAACCTTGAATAGAAGAATTGCTAAAGTGCAAGCACATTTGGGCTCTAGCAACCTTTTCGCCCTTCTTAATGCTTCAACTATGTCAAAATCAAGTGTCTAGGGCTAAAATCCTAAAGTGCTAGCACTTTAGGGCTTTAGGATGCTAACCATAGCAAGAATGCTTCACCAAATTTGAAGAAGAATAACCTTGTGAGAGGAGGAAGCACATATGCTCATCTCTTAGGGTTTTACCAAGCAAGACGTCTAGCATAAAGTAGCAAGATTCAAGATTCACCATGAAACATAAATTGCAGAAAATTCACTTACTTTAGCCAAGATACCATGAGACAAAACCCTGATTGCAGAAATTCCTCTTCAAAAATCAGCAAAACATCCACAACTTGATCCTCCAAGCATAGCGCATGATTGTAGGAGAGCAAGATAGCCAAAGAGGGCAAAAATTTTAGACTTGTTCTCTCACAAAGGTGAGAAGTTTTGATCCAAAAATGAAATTAGGGTTTGTCTATTTATATGAGACAACCCTAATAGATTTGTCCATATAAATTTGTCAACAACAAAATAGAAAGAGGATCGACCCCTTAATTTGCCTCTATCATAATACAAAAATACAAAAAGCACATCATAAAACCCTAAGAGGGTGACGTCATGCCCTAGAAGGGTGGCATAATGCTCAAATGTGTGACGTCGAGCCTCAAGGAGAGAGACGTTAGGCCTCCAAAGACCGTGCGGCATGCTCCAATCTGCAAAAGTGTGAAGCAAGGTGTCTCCTCATGTCAACTCACCTCTAGAACTACAAAATCTATCAAACCCTAGCCCCAAAAGTTGACGTCAGGCTAGAGGGTGACATCATAGGCCTCCAAAGGCCACGCCTAAGTGCAAGAGGAGTGCAATCTCGTCCCCAAGTGATGTCAAGGTGCCTCCAAAGGCAATGTCCTCCATCCTCTGTGCACAAGAGCTCTGAGGTGCTCTGCCCAGCCTGTGGGCTTCTCAGCCTATGTCTGCGACACACTGACCAAAACTGCTCAAACCAAGCCCATATGTCCATCATCAAAGGTTCCAAGGATGTGAGAGCCCACTGTCTGAGGGTGTTAAGCCACTGGATGACTTCACTGCTCTCCATCACACGTGCCAAAGTCCTGCAGTAAGGCACAACATCTCGGGCACAATCCAAAACGTCCCTTAAAGAACCATGTCAAGGTCATTCAAAACAAAGCATAATATAAGACAAAGTAAACCAATGTGCATAAGACACGTTAGTCCTTAAATCATGCAAAGTAAGTTGATGCCTAATATTCAAGCCATGTAAACAATTCACCCCAGTATCCCCTTCAAGACCTTGTGAGGGTTACCAAGTTTAAGTATGGGAGGGCCTTCATCCAACCCTATTAGGTGTGCCACCTAGACAGGAAATAAATAACCCAAGTAGAGGGATAGGTCTCGAGAGTGACAAGGGAAAGTAAAAACCCATCAAGAGTAAGTGTGAAGATGTTATGGTTTAGGGCTTCCTTCATGGCTTATGGTGTCCATCTCTATGAGCGCTTTTGTTGAGGGTACACTTGGAGTTACCCAATATTTGTGTGCCACCTTTTTCCAAACCCTTTCATTAGCCATCTTTCCAATCCTTGCTTTCATTTATAATTTGCAAATTTGAGGGTCCCCCTTTATGGGTTTGGGTTTCCAAGCTTTAGCATCACCTTTTCAAGACCGAGGTGAGCATTGAATGAGTAGGGCTCAAGTTGGACCGTCTTTTGGTGGTCCTAATTTGCTATGTTCACTTTCTTTTTTAGCATCATTTTCTTATTCCTTTATAGCAGCAGCAATCTACCTCTGGGTCGTTAGCCCCTTTCTCATGAGAGTATGGGCCATAGTTGAAGTTTAAGATATGTGAAAGGATTTATGATGGAAAATGTTAAGTATGGTCGGGAGGGAAATGTTACCCTTGGGAGGGCCCCCAATATTGCCCCTTTTCCCTGGGCAGTGACAACACGGGACTAGGGCATAGAAGTTGACCACGCAACCAAGACAATTTCTCAAGCAAGTGATCCACTATCCAACTTCAACCAATGATCCTTGTTCACATGCCCAATAAATTAAGCACAACACCTTGCATGAAAAAGGACTAACCATACCTCATGGTGACGTTGGCTTACCATGCCCCATACCCTAGGTTGCTTGAATGTGATGAGCTTTGGTTGATCTGTTCTGGGAGACAAATAAGGGGGGCTGCTAGGTTGCCATCTATGGACATGTTGATCATCATCATGGTGTAGATCATGTTCTACATTGCGGGCCTCAAGACATGATCTCCTCTAGTAACCCCTGGGCATTGGGGGGGTAACAAGCAACGTTCACACTTTGTTTATAAAGTGCATAGGTATTCCCCCCTATGGCTAGCAAGCACTAACCCGAAGTGCAGGGAGATCGTATGAAGTGACAATGTACATTCTCCAATTACTTTGGAGCCCATCCAATTTCAAGTGCCATAACACCCCAAACGTGAAAATTAAAATCTTTACTAGAACAAAGCATAACCCCCTTAAGACCTACCTTTCCATGCCTTACTAGTACAAAGTATGGACCTCCTTAATTAAGCCTTTCAATCAAGAACTTAATGGAAAGAAATACCCAATCCATGAAGAGAAGACCTTTCGAAGTTCTATTGGAATGCAATGCCCAACTAGCAAGCAAGACCTTTCAATACACCAACGAAAGTATTCACCCATTGAGGACCTTGAAATTCTTTATGTAATATCCCAATGCCCTGATGAACCATAAAACAAGGTCCTTCAATGCTTTACTGGAACAAAGTATTCACCATTGACGAATTGATATTTATTCGTTAGTTTAAGGGTTTTTAAGGAGATATATGGAGGGTTGGCTTCATTGCTTCCTTAGCTAAGGGTCTCTTAGGAGATATATGGAGTGTTTACATAGATTGATACATCTTCGTTAACTACGAGTTGATAAGGAGATGGAGGGTTGACTTTGCTTTGTTAGCTAAGCATTGATAAGGAGATATATGGAGGATTGACTTAGATTGATAACTCTTTGTTAGCTAACGGAAGATAAGGAGATGAAGGGTTGACTTCACTCCATTAGCTAAGGGTTGACTTGGTAAGAGATATATGAGAATTGACTTGGAATGGGGCCATTCAAAGTCTTTTTGGAATGCCCCCGATGCCCAAGCCAACAAACAAGACCTTTCAAACCCTGGAACGAAGTCTTTACCCCTTAAGGACCTTGGACAGCCTTGCTATAACACCCCCAATGCCCCAGCCAGAAGATGGGACCTTTTAAAGCCTGTAATAGAGTACCCCTTGAGAGACTTGCAAAGTTGTAACAAAGTATTTACCCCAACACCAAAACAAACAAGGCCTTTCAATGACTTGTTGGTTGTAACGAAGTATTCACCCTTGACATTAGGGCCTTTCAAAGCCTTACTAAAACAAAGTGCATACCCCTAATGTCCAAAAGGGCCTTTCAACACCTTATTTTTGTACTCACCCCAAATGCAAGGGTATATTAATGCCTTGATGGAATGAGGTGTTCAACCCAGATGTGAGCGTATTTTAATGCCTTGATGGAATGAGGTGTTCACCCCTAATGACTCCATTTATTTCTTTACTTCCTTAGGTGAGAGTTGATCAAGATATATATGGAGGGTTGACTTACCACCAACAACCAAGGCCTTTTAATGCTTTATTAACTGGAAGAAAGTATTCACCCGTAAAGACTACCTCTTCATTAGCAAAGGGTTGATAGGGACATACATGAAGGGCTGACTTCTTCGCTTCGTTGACTAAGAGTTTCTAAGAATATATATGGAGAGTTGACTTAGATCGATGCCTCTTTATTAGCTAACGGTTTCTGAGGAGATGGAGAGTTGACTTTGTATCATTAACTAAGGGTTTCTAAGGAGATGGAGGGTTGACTTAGATGGATATCTCTTCATTAGATAAGATTTCATAAGAAGATGAAAGGTTGACTTAGTTCATTGGCTAAGAGTTTCAAAATGTTACATTTTTTAGATCACGTTATACAGATATTTCACTCAGAAAATTTAACCTAGCAGAAAAGAAACAAAAACAATAAACTTCAATCAAAAATGCAGATTCTAAGTACATTAAACTACAAATGCATTACTTTCAAAAAGTACACACAGGTCTGAACTCTCGTTGCATTTGAATTCTATAATTGAAGAAGAAAAATACACAACAATAGCTCAAATCCTAACAGACTCACACATTGAATGAATTACAAACATCTACTCTACCCTTCTTTTATAAGCTAGGGTTTACAAAAAAAAGACATCCCATGAACAACACCTAACTAAAATAGGTAACCCTAACACACTAAATTTGCCTAGGATAAAGCACAAGCACCCAACCTGTATGAGAAGGTTGCCTAGAATAAAGCAACTTGTGCCTAGGAAAATGTGACTGACTCTAAATCTGGAACTCTTCCTCCTATGCACTTTTCCTAAAGAGGGATTTGTGCCTAAACAGAACTTAGAAAACCTCTTCTAAAATAAGCCAACATTTAAATTAAATTAGAAAAGCATGCTAAATATGGCTCTATCTAAGTCTGGAAAACACTCCTAACCTAAGACAAGGCTGAATGCATACAACAACCATAATGCAACATCCCCAGTTTTAATCCCCCTGAATTTTAATGTAATTGTGCAGACGGGATTTGCGTTGGTAGCCGGTGTGTTTCAGGCTAGAGAGCCTCCACTAATCAATATGGCCGAGGGCCAAACTATGCAAATTATACATTGAAATGATTAATAAAAATAATAATCGCTAGCTGCGATACGAGAGGAATGGTAACAATGGAGGCCTATGATTCCACAAGAGAGGGGTTAAAGTGTGGTCGAAGGGGAAACCCATGTCATTTGCCTGAGTTAATGTGTCATTACCATCTAATCCTTCTTTGATGTATTAGACACTCAATCATTGAATTCATGTAAGAGGTTAGGTGAGGGAGTCAACTCACCTAGTTATGACAGCATGGGCTGAGTACAAGCAAGCATGGGGGAAGTGTGAGAGTCAAGCAATCCTTTTGGGGAAGAGTGACAATCAAGCAAGCAAGGGAGAAGAAAGAAATTCAAGTAGGAAAAGAGGACAGTTTTTACATGTTGATTTTGGGCAGCAAGAGGAGAGTGGGGTGCTAGGAAAGAGCACCAACCATTCTAGCCATGCAAAGAGAGCTTTTGGGGCTGAGTTTGATGTTGAAAATGAGGCTAGGACCCTATAACAGCTAGATGGAGCTATGAGCTAAATCTAAGAATGAGACTGTGTTGCTTGTTATTGCATTTTTTGTTGAGGAAATGGCTCAGGAGCCTTCAGAAGGTTGTTGTGAGCACTCTAAAGGAACAACTAAGAATTCATGGAATCCCAACTGTGATATTTCATGGCCAACCATGTGCACTAAATCCCTGCAAGGAAGTGGGAAGGCCCGAGGGACTGCGTGGCAAAGAAGAGGGATCCCATTCCTTTTGTTGTGCAAGTTGAAGGGAAAAAGAACTGGCAGATTGGAATTGTTGTTGGGGTAGAAACCTGGGAATTGGGTTGTTGAGTGTGTGGACTATGGGCAAGAGAGTCAAACCTCCTTGTGGACTCATAGCCTCAGCTTAGGGATTGCTTGTTGATGAGAGAAAATGAACAGCAAGCCTATGGCTGGGAAGAACGTCCCTTGTACGCCGCCAATTGTTCTCCACAAACAGATAAGTTTTTTGTGTGATTTATTATAGTTAATTCCATTGTGTAAATAATTGTATTTGAATGTTGTGTTTTATTGCTTGAATGGTTGCATTCGTGTTTTAAAATATGTTGTTAGATGCATGTTAAATTATGGGCATGCTGCCCTTGTTAAATTTGATTTGCATTTGGGCATTTTAATCCGTTTTTAGGAGGCGGATCCATCACAGTTTGCCATACAAAGAAGAAAAGGGTAGTAACAAGACTCGGCGTTGAGGTTGGGTACATTACAGATTGGTATCAGAGATTTTGGTTCAACACCAGACCGGTATGGGCCAAACACCAACACAAATTTGGTAAATTTGTTATTGCAGAGTTTGATCTATGTCTGTTGGACTACACAACATTGATGAAGCGTGAATTGCATTTTATTCATAGATATGATACACATAAATATATTTTGGATGACCTTTGGATTCATCTTCCAAGGTCTCTTGGACTCCCAATGATCGTTACACTATCACTTGGCGTTTTGCATTCCTCTTGGACTCCCAATGATCGTTACACTATCACTTGGCGTTTTGCATTCCTTCGAGTGACTAATAACATAAGTTATAACCCTAGCAGATTAGGTTTCCAACATTCCCCCCCCCCCCCAAATCCGAAGGGGTGTATTTGAGTCCAAGAAGAGAGTTGATATCTGAAAGTGTGCAGCTGAAATCTAGAAGTGGACAACTGCCAATGGCTAATTGTGCTCTCTGAATCTGGTGGTTTTGGGATGACCACAATCCGAATGTCTAGCAAAAGTTGATGTCTTCTACTAAATGGTGATGGTGGTTTGAGGAAGACCACAAACCAATCTGGTGGTTTACAGATGACCACAAACTCTGCAACTTGGCTCTAGGGCTCAATGGTTCCTGAAACATTTCCTAAGTTATCTAGAAGTTGAAGTTGATGTCTTCTGCTAATTGGAAGTGCTCTTGAATGTTGGTTTAAACATAACCATAAATTGTTGTGTAGTAGAAGTTGAATGCCTTCTACCAAGTGGAGGTTTAAGGAAAACCACAAACTGTTGTCGAGCAGAAGTTGTTAAGTCTTCTACTGAATGGAGGTTTAAGGAAAACCACAAACCAAATCACGCTCGCTTGCTACTGCTCAAATGATAGGACTTCGAAACTTGAAGCCTCGCTATCAATCATTGATGTTATTCCCCCCTGACAGGTACAAGGAGAGAAGATGTAAATCCTTTCACTGCAAGATGCGTCAATACTCGAGAATGAAGTCTATGGTATGACAGAGATATCTTCTTGACTATTGATGACCATCGCCAAGAAGGCATCCACCCATAGTGGTTCTTTACTCTTGCAGATCTCTTGCGTTTGGAACATCTATCTGAAGGATGATTGTGCTTTCAACAATGCTCACAAGGACGAAGATCAAAGAACTGATCTTCCATGTGGCCAACTCGATGACAATGTTGAAATTTCGAAATCTACAAGCGAATATAAACCTTCTTGTAGAAATCCAACACTTTGGAACTAGTTTGGTTTGGTATAATCTGGAATATGAAAGGTCACTTCATTTTTCTATCCCATACATGTTCTATGCTTGTTGTTTTCGATTTCTTCCCAAGGTCTGATTATGGGCTTGGAAAGTGCAAGCGGAACCTGTTTATAACAAACTTCATTTGCATTCATATCTGAAGTTGTCTCATTAAGTTGCTTTTGTACTGACTATCGATTTGGATCATCGTCATCATCTTCAAAAAGAGAATTTCTCTGAACAAGGACTAGTTCAGAATGATGATTCTTTTGTTGTATTTCTTCTTGTTGGAGTTGTGATTCAAGCTGGAGAAATTCGATTTTGTCCTGAGAATCTTGTAAACAAGTTAGAACATCGATGAGAGTAGTTACGTCAGTTGTGACTACATTGTCCATAGAAGAGAATTTTAGAGTGTTCAAAAACTCTAATAATTCATCAATGCGAGCCATAGCTCAGACCTCACAGGGTTTTTTGCAACTCAGCCCTTTAACAATCAAATGCAAACTTAGCAAATGAGGTTGTCGGCTTCTACCGAAAATGCACCCATTTACAAAAAACCACAAGTAAACTTACAAAAACCTATTTGCAGGTATACCTTGATTCTGGAGTTGTATGGACTCCTGGGCACCTCACAAAAACGCAACTGTGCAACAACGCTATGAAAGAGTTATCATCAGATGTGCTTGTACATGATCAAGTGAAATCTATTCTCACAATAGTTGTCCCGGGCATCAATGAAGGCATCCACACAGCAGAGACACCCTGTTGTAGGTTGCAATGGCCACTGATATGACACCCACTATGCACAAGCAACAAAATGACTCTAAATGAGAGGCTAGAAACACCACTCAATTGCATATGTTTCCCTTGGAGCTCTAGTGCTTTAACCAATCATTATGGATATGTACAGTTTCCCACTGTCAGCACTACACAAATGAGAGAGTGCATCTTCGAACACCAGTTGCTCAACGATCCCAGGTCTTGCACAAATGTGCTTGTGGGCTTGGAGCAAAACCTCTTGGCTTATCAATTGAACAATATGTATATGTTGCAATGGTCCACGCTCACTACACCTGTCTTTCAAAAGAAGATGTCTCCATTTCTTCGATTTCTTGGTTAAGGAAAGCTTGGGTACTATGATGCAAAAATATGGATAAAAACCCAGCAGATAAAAATATGGGCTACAAATTAAGTACACGCCAGGTCCAAAGTAGAACTGGTTACCACAATATGTACAAAGAATACCAAGACACCACTTTGAATGGTGTTGTTGTATGATGAGATGGCTTCTCGTCACGTCACAGGGTGCGTTATCCCTACATCCAAATTATCTAGACAGCCACCACCAATCCTAAAGAGCTTTGCAAGCGTGAGAATAACAAGAAATTTTAGGATGCAAACCCAGCACTCTATTCATACGTCATCTGCCCAAACATTATGTTTTTTTAAAATTAATGCATAACATTCTTCTTGCCATGGTTTTCACAATGACGGCCACAACATTGCATTTGTTGTTGACGTCAATTTCTAGGAAATTTGGCTCTATTCATAGCAACGAACCCAAATGAGGCAAAGTCCATCCATCAATGGCCTCTATTGCTTTCATGCTATTGTTGGATCGTTCACTTGCAGGGCGAGTGAAGGAGGGCATGGATGGCTTGTATAAAATTGAGGAGTGAGGGATTGTTTTCTTCTGCAGATCCTACTCTTGCTACAAATGTTTCAACTGACGGTGGCCTTTCGGTGATCTCCTGTTCATTTGGTGGTCATCCTTCATCAATTTTCAAGAACTCAACCCCAAAATGTATGAAGAGCTCGTCTTGTCTGGGATGTAATCGAGCCGCAGGTCTACCAGAATGTTCTAGACAGGCCAGGGCCGATGAAATCCTTCAAGGGATAAAAATTAATTAATTCCATAAACAACTTAATTCCATCGCTGAAAACAAGTGTTCCATGTGCACAATATTCGAGGAAATTCTAGTGCACAGTAAAAGCAACTAGTCACGCGGGAAGAAACTTGAAAAATTGAGCAAAAAACCCATTAATTTTTTGTTGCAGCAGCTAAAATGGAGATCTGAAAACCCTCATCTCCCACACACAACCTTCGTTCGGCATCAAAACCCTAAATGGAAGAAATGAGAGCTAAATGGCAAAAACGAAGCGCAAAGAAAATAACCAAGGAGCACACTGATAGGCTGGAGGGACGTTTTCTGCACGCGAGGGGAGAGGAAACACCCAAGCAAACAAATGGACAGACTTGCAGGCAGAGGGACGCAGACTAGCAAGCAAAAAGAGGGCAGATGCGTTTTTGCAAACGGGAATGAAAAACGCCTCTAACTACTCAGTTATGATTAACTCCCATAGCTCAATTCAGGCCTAAGAACAGAGGCTCTAATACCACTGTTGGAGTATGCAAAATGATGAAGCATGAATTGCATTTTATTCATAGATATGATACACATATAAACTAAGTCACCTGACACGTCCATTTGAGGCGAAGTGTCCGTATCCGCGGTGTCATTGAGATGACACGCTACGGTACGTACCGGGCACGTTTTTCACACGTGTCATAAGTGGAGGACACGATTTAGGACCGTACCGGACACGTTTTAAGACCGTACCCCGATTATATGACACGTGTCTCGTGTGGAAGCCCGCGGGAGGTAATAAAGTGAGGTTTTTTTACTGTTTTGGGTTACATTTTTGATTGTATTGTTGGCTGTGTCTTCAAAGTTCACGGGCGGAACCCTCTTGGCAGCGAGCAACCCACGAACAAGTACAGAACGAGAACAGAGCTACAGCCATCCAGTTCCTTTACAGCCATCCCTTGGACTGAGGTGGACTACATACAGCCTACGGCCCTACAGGTATGTACAACAGGAATGCACTCCAAACAGCAATTACATGCGCTCTATGTTAATGTTTTATGCTGATATTATAGTTCTTTGCATTTCA
>ML794127.1:40177-53643 GCA_009831015.1 Picea engelmannii
TATATATATATATAACGTGTCCCCCGTGTCCTAATTTCGAGGGTCGTCGTGTCCGTATCGGATACTCGTATTTCCGTGTCCTCCGTGTCCCGTGTCTTCGTGTCAGGTGACTTAGCATATAAATCTAGTTTGGATGACCTTTGGATTCATCTTCCAAGGTCTCTTGGACTCCCAATGACCATTACACTATCACTTGGCGTTTAACATTCCTTCAAGTGACTAATACCATAACCCTGGGGAATTAGGTTTCCAAGAGTGTCAAATTTGGGGAAAATTGTAAAATCAGAGTGAAATCCCCAAATTTCTAAGCAAATTCGGGTCAAATTTGCACTCATAATGGTCGAAAAGATGATTAATGGCGTCGATTTGCAAGTTGCAAAGTTAAAATTGGTTGGGGAGGTCGAATTTCATGTTTTCAAGGCGACTGGGGAGTTTAATGAATCAACGGCCCAGATCGTATTCGACTTGGCAATCAACGACCGAGATTCATTTCGAGTTGGCTAAAATTTTCAAGTTCACCAAGTGAAGTGGGTATAAAATTTAGTTTGCCAAAGAAGAAAATCGTCAATCACCAATGGACAAAAGTGGAAGTCACCGAAATTTTTCGGAGTTCGACGAAGTTTGATGAAATTTGGGAATCGACAGCCCAGATCGCATTCGATTTGGTGATCAACGGTCGAGATTCATCTACAAATTTGGCGAAGTATGGTGAACCAACGGATGAGATCATGTTTGATCTTGAGATCAACGGCCCAAATCCAATGTGGATTTGGTCAAAATTTCTAAGTTAAACGAGTTCAGCGATGTGAAGAAAAGTTATGATCATCGACAGAAACCTTTTCGTCGATCGTCGATGGATTTTTTCAGAGGTCACCGAAAAAGTGCAATTTTTCTCCGATTGTCGATAGAAGTTTTTCGTCGATTGTCAATGGATTGTTTTAGAAGGTCACCGAAAAAGTGCAGTTTTTCCCTGATTGGCGATAGCCGATAAATGTTTTTCACGGATTGTCGCTAGAGTTTTTCGAAGGTCACCAAAAAAGTGCAATTTTTCCACGATCGTTGATAGAAGTTTTCACCAACTGTCGATAGAGTTTTTCGAATGTCGCCAAAAAAGTGTAGTGATCGTCGATAGCCAATAGAAGTTTTTTCACCAATAACCGATGGAGTTTTTTAGAGGTCGCCGAAAAAGTGTAGCTTTTCCCTAATCGTCGATACAAAGAAAACCGTCAATCATCGATACAAAGAAAATTGTCGATCTCCAATACAAAGAAAATCACTGATTGTCGATAGAAAAGAAAACCGTCGATACCAAGAAAATCGTAGATCACTGATACAAAGAAAATCGTCGATCGCTTATACAAAGGATTTCACTGATCACTGATAGAGGGTTTTATTGATCGTCAATGAAGGGTTTTTAGTTATCGTCGTGGAAGGGAAAAAGAAAAGAGAGGAAGAGAAGATAAAGAAAAGGAGAAGAAGAGAAAATGAGGAAAAGAGAGGAGAAAGACAAACAAGGATTAAAAAAAATATCTTGAGCCAAAAACTTGCTTTGTCCATAACAAGAGCATAAAACTCATAATTGGATGAAATTTGAAGGTTATGTTTGCAGAGACAAACGCTACAAAAGGGCTAGTGAGGGCCATGGGGCAATTCTGCTTCAATTTTTCAAAAAATGCAAATTAGTGGTTTTTAAAGATCTAGTTCGTGCTCAGTGACCGAGACCCGGATAAAGGTGAAATTTTTGTAGAGCGTTCAAAACATAGGCATGAAGATACCCATATGGTCTTTTGGCAAAATTCAATAGGGTTTTTACTGGGGATTCCAAAACAAGGCAAAAACCAATATTCCTGGACACTTTTGGGGGATTTTTGAAATCTTTGGAGGAAAAGGGATCCCAAATAACAAATTTGGAAAATTTTATTTAGTCAACATTTTACCTCCTCAACAATCCAAACAACTTTGTCTTGAGGAAGGTTTTCCCAGTTTTGCTCCGTTTGGGAGATAGCCAGTTTTGGCTAAAAATTTCAAGTCTAAAGAAAATGTAAAAGTGCTAAGTTGTCAATACAGATTTATACAAAATTTGAATGGAGCATCAAATTCTGAATCTGCAAATTGTTGTGTTCACAATCATATTCTAAATCCAACCTATCACGATTATTGAGAGGGATAAACACCCATTTGTTACTACTCAAAGTAATGGTTACAGTTCCATCAATATTATCCCTCAACACGCTCCACCCGACCTCCAAGTTAGTCTAGGTTTGGGGCTACAAGGAGGCCTTGAGTTTCCTGACGGCAACACTAGTGTGGTTCTCCAACTCATGGAGAAATGACAAACTCCTACGAGGAGCCTTCTTCTCAATACATCTTTTACCTGGCTTCTTAGATTTCTATATGTCTTTGTTAGCATTGCTTTTGCACTCCCACTATGCATTGACAATGGATATACTTTTCAGTCCCATTGACCTACTTATTGTAGTCATTCATTGGACATTGATTATTTTATTATCTTATGTATTACCAGGAGGTCTTCATACTTATAGATGTTATGAGAGCTTTTGCCCAGGCTTCCATCTCAACTCTAGGTTTTATTCTGCCCCGAGTGAGAATATCCAAGGCAACACCACCATAGATCACTCCACGAGGACCCTATTTTGTCATCAGTGGGCATTTGATATAATTCCATTTCAATTCACTTTTATTTCTGTTCTTATAAAATTTTATTATTTCTGATTTGTTTGTTTCTCTTTTGCAGTTAAGCTTGGACAAGACATGCATTCTGTACTCCCTTGTGATATATTATAATGTACGTAGTATATTTGAAAATGGCACTCTATCTTCTTTTTCGTTTTGTGATTGTAGTATTTGTGAGTCCAACCGGCCACTTTGTATGTTCGATGGACAACTGTTTCATTCTTATATCCTTCAACTCCTTATTTGGTGTATACTGCATGATGATGTAGTTTTGAGTCCCTGATTTGTGGACATTACTATTATTTCTTCCTTATATCCTTGCAGTTAAGCTTGGACAAGACATGCATTCTGTACTCCCTTGTGATATATTATAATGTACGTAGTATATTTGAAAATGGCACTCTATCTTCTTTTTCGTTTTGTGATTGTAGTATTTGTGAGTCCAACCGGCCACTTTGTATGGTCGATGGACAACTGTTTCATTCTTATATCCTTCAACTCCTTATTTGGTGTATACTGCATGATGATGTAGTTTTGAGTCCCTGATTTGTGGACATTACTATTATTTCTTCCTTATATCCTTCAATTCCTTATTTGGTATAAACTGTACTTTTCAGTCCCTACTTCGTGGACATCAATATAATTTGAGGTTTGTTACTTTCATTATATTTTTCCAAAGAACCTTTTTCTAAATGGTTTTTCACTCAAATAAACGATTTCCTTTAGGGTTTTAACTTTTCATTGATTCGAGGCACCCTACCTTCTTTTTCTTTCTTTAAAGAACATTTACACAATTCCTCCCTAAAATGTTCTTCCCAGTACATTCACGCATTTGCCAAACGCCATAACAACTCGAGATAACAAAACAGGGAATGCAAAAATAGATAGCCCTAAACATAAATGAAGAAAATAGTCAAATGCATAAAACCAAAGATCAACGTAATGGGCAATTTAACCTAGCTGACAATGTTAAACCGCCACTCGGTTATCATGAATTCAAACCCCTTGCCCAATCAATCAGCGCGAGAGCAAAATTGCTTCCTAAATTATAGGGCTTCAATCACCTAAAATGCTCGCACAGCGTTTTTCTGCCGTTTACCGTGGGGTTGCAGAGATTTTCAATTCAAGAGATGTAACATAATGCACAAACTCCATTAATGTTTGAATTGAAATTAACATAAAATAGGAAAAGGTTTGTAAGGATTAGATTATTACACAGTAGTGGCGAGATCGAACCACGGGGAAGAGATTTAGCAGACGTCGGAACTGCTCGTCCTCCATGTTCAACAATCAATTATCCAATCTCCGCCAATTGTGTGTAAAGAAGATCTGGGTGCTGCTACTGATGAATGAATATGTATGCTGCTTTCAAAATGTAGGATGTCTGTTTGCATTGTCCAGGGACTCTGCTAAGTGAGTACAAGATTTGAAGATTTTCAATACATTCTACGTTTTCGTACGTCCAACATTTGGGGCGGTCACATGGACAAATTTTGGCTAATGCAACCTCCGAGTTTACCGAAACTCCTGGAGGTATGTAGAGACTTCCATTTCAATAACTGTCACCGCTTTGGTTTTAAAATGAATTATTCTAAGATATTTATATAAGTTTTTTTTAAGCTTTTACTTTTTGTTTTTCTTAAGAGTGATGTATGCATCACTAAAAACTTCCCCTCTTATTTTTATTTTTATTTGAATTTTTTTTAATGATGTAGTTATTTTGTTGGAGCATTTTAATATGGCGTTTTGGTTATTAAGCCATATTTATATCTAGTTGGTTTAGAGATTGATTTCTCCATAGTGTCTATGTATCATTACAACTATACAAGTAGTTTTATAGGTTGAATTTATACTAATGATATGAGTACCTTGTTGCATTTTTTAGTATGATATCTTGGTTAATACTTATATCCACAAGTAGTTGGTTTTCAGTTCAATCTTCTAAAAACGTGATGCATGTGCATCGCTATAACTCTATGGGTTGGATTTCTACCAATGAAGTGGGTACCTTGTTTAATGCCCTTGTTTGGCATTTTGGTTAAAGACTTATATCCATTAGTAGTAAGTTTTGAGTATAATCCCCCTACCACCCACGTGTTGCCCTGCATTGTTATAATTCCACATACAACTCTGTGGGTTGAATTTTTACCAATGATGTGGGTACTTTGTTGAAAACTTCGGTCAGTCGTTTTGGTTAAGGACCCATATGCACAAGTAATTAGCTTCCAGTTCAAGCCCCCGTGCAATGTTGTTGCATCATTATAAATCCATATACCATGCATGCTCTTATAATCTACATCCATGCAAGACATGCACATGAAAGAGAAAGTTAACATGTGGAAGGTGTCCCATACACCCCACATCCTACATGTACTCTACACCTGCAATAAAAAAAAGGTGAAGATGCCTTACGAATCATGTTTCTCTCGTAAATGAGGTTAGCTATGTGAAGGGGTGCATTGTGTGTTTCAAAAATAGGGTATATCCACTCAGGTTCAATAGCTCAAGACAAATGCTCACACGCATATATCAAAGATCAATACACTAATGTTTTACATGGTTAAAACCCTCAAAGAAGGAAATAGTCCATGGCCCTAGCCAAACACATTGACTCGAGGCAATATATTAATGCAAGAAGAAATAGATTATATGAACATTTCTCATAAAAATGATCATATGTAAATGACCCTCCATGCTCTTTGAATATAGATCATGTACCAAACGGGTGTTAATCCATGGATCATGTGTCATTAAGATCAAGGAGATGTTTGAACTATCACATCACTCACATGTAGGACATGATCGTGGCTATCAGATTAGTAAAATACAAAAGCACATCAAGGGAACACACTAAAGCACACTTTAACCTAATATTACATTAGACCAAGATAACCTCAACTAACTCCTAGTGTTTATATCTCCTAACATCCCCTCGTAAGAACAAATTGGGATAGGATTGAAATATTTACAAAGGGGATGAAATCGAAGAAAGAAGGAGGCAATAAAGTTTATCCCTCCTTGATGATAACTTCATGAAATCCTAGCATAGACTGAAGATTTGAAAACTTTGATTCTATAAGGGTTTTTGTGAAAAAGGTCTACAACTTAATCATTTGCTCAAATAGAGTATTTTGAGGATGTGATCTTGAAGGAACTTCTTGATGAAGTGCATGTGTAGCTCAATGTGTTTGTTGTGGTAATGTTGTACTAGATCTTTGGCAAGCTAAATGGCAGTTTTTTATTGTTGCACCAAAGAATGGTTGGATGGTACTACTGGAATCCAAACTATGGTTATAGACTTCTTGACTTACATGAATCGTTGCTTGATAATGTGCTTCCATTAAAGAAATAACAATTGTGTTTTACTCCTTGCAAGCCCAAGTGATGGGTTTGGAAATAAGACTAAAAACATAAGCTATAGAATACTTATGATCATCAAGGTCACGGACCCAATCAAAATCAGCGAAACTAGACAATAAAAGACTCTCACTTCAAAGGTAGATAAATGGATGACTTTGTAAGAAATAACTAACCTACACATAATTTTCCATAGAATGAATAAGGTCAATATATACAAGCAATGTCCCATAGAATGTAATACAAATTAAAGAATGGGAATCTACAAAAATGAAAAACACAATGAATCTTGTCCTAACGCAACACTGAAAAATAATTTTCAAGATAACTTTAGCAAAATTTGGCAAACTGACATTCTTGGAAAATATGTTTCATGTTCTTCAAGTGATGGTAGCGAGGACAAAGGCCATCAAAATGTCTACTCTTGGCCAAATGGGCCTTGGATGGAATCCCTTGATGGGCTACTAACCAAGGAAGAACCCTTAGCTTACAAGAAAGCTTAATAGAACAAACACTATGAAGTTTATAAATCCATGTGTCGTCTAGATATTGGACACCCAACACCATTAAGAATTGAGGATAACAAATGCCTATGATGAAGAATTGAGTACAGTTGTGTCAAGTCATACTAGAAAATAGATCAACCAAAGTTCCACCCCCAATCCCTCCAAAACGATCGAGGCATCCCAATATTAATTTTAATTAACCCATGTTTTGCAATAGGTCCTCTCAACTCCATAAGTGAGATATGGTTAGGGGTAAGGAGACCATTCTCACAAGCAAGACAACGACACTTGTTTTAGGAGTGAGAGGTAAAATCCCACAAATCTCCCCATAAGAAAATGCACTTCCCACTCAACCTACAAGTTGAATAGTGAAGTGGCTTTGCTACATAAATACCCTAGATCATCCAACTCCAAATATATAGCAAGTTGAATCCCAACTTCCCTTGCTTCCCTCCCATTGACTCACTACACTTGTAACAACTTTCAAAGCTAACCATGTGCTCCTAAAGATGATTAAACTCAACCCTTAAATAAATGGGGTGAGGCAATAATATCTCATAAATTAAAGGCCCTTTGGACTCTACTTATATGTCAAGCAGACATCACCTGGTAATGAAAAAGTACCTCCTAATGTGCTACACCTTCAAGACATACAACAACCCACTTGGCCACCATTTTACTTCCCTAGGTGGCATCGTCAATCAAATGAAGGTGGCCCTCATCCTTGGGTATGGCAAACACATCTAATGGAACCAATGGAAGACCCCTCCCTTCACCATGCTTAGACAAAAGGTATGTCATTAGAATTTGTTCAAACCGCTAAAACTAGGCCTGCTAGGGAACCAACAAGAGACATAATAGACACGAGAAACTTAAATAACTTGCCCAACAATAGTTAGCTTCTCTGCAAAGGCGAGATCATTGCAATGCAAAACATGAAACTTTCTTTGAAGCCTCTAAAGACAATAATTCAACATGGACAATGGTGATAAACTAGCCCCAAAAGGAATACACAAATATTGACCAATGACCTTAGGACAAATATAAGAAAAGGTTGTAGGAATCCAATTAAGTGGTGAATCCAACCTTAGTAACTAAAAATCAAGTTTACGAGCACTAACCACAACACCTGAAGTAGAGAAAAATGTATCCAAGCATGTGAGAGCCTCATCAACTGAATCTAACTCAGCCCTCGCAAAGGGAGAGAATCATTTATGAAGTGGTTATTAACCATCTATGAATTATTTAGAAGCAAAATACCACAAACATGCCCTACAATATAGGCAGCATACAACATGTAACCTAGAGCATCTGGTATCAACACATACAAATAAGGAACCAAAGGGCACCCCTAATGAATGAACCGATGTAAGATAAGGAAAAAGCATTGTTGATGAACACAAACGTTGAGGGATTGGTGAAGAGGGTGTTCACCGAGGAACCACAACAATGTCCAAAATCCAAGCAAGTTAGCATATATGAAATCAAAGACCAGTCCACTCGATCATAAGCCTTATCAAAGTCAATTTTCAAAACAAGGGAATGTTGACAAGTCTCTATAACCCACTCCATAGCCTCCTATGCCAAAACCATGGTGTCAAGAATGATACTCCCCTGAAAAATAACTAGTATGGTCTTGACACAATACATATCTAGCAACTGATTGAATCCTCAAAGCCAAAGCCTTGGCCATGATTTTATAAGCAATTATGAGTAAAGTGATAGGTCACCAATTCCCAATTTAATCTCTAGCTGCATTCTCAAGAATAAGTTTGGCCTGCCCTTGATTAAGAAACTCTAAATGGTGACCTGAACTGAATTATTCAAAAGCCAAACAACATAAATAATCACCAATGGTGTCCCACATGGCCTTGTAAATTTCACAAGCAAGACCATCCATACCCAATAACTTACCATTTTGCAAGGAATTCAAAACAACATAAGGTGCCTCCCTGGAAGGTCTCTATCCAACCTGTCTCAATCACCACTAGAAACCTTGTACTCTCTCTCTCTCTCTCTCTCTCTCTCTCTCTCTGGGGAGGATACACTCCATCACACAACCACTAAGGCTAGACCAAATTAACTCCACTGCCACCCCATCCATCCAAGCACGAGGAGAAAAAATATTTTCAAAATATAAACTAAACATACCTCTAACCTTAGAAGGGTCCTTGGTAACAGAACCATTGACCCTTTTTCAAACCAAGCACCCTATCATTGACCATGTTCCTCTTAGGGATGTCAAAACATAACTTAGAGACCTCAACCCCATCTCGAATCCACTAAACACTTGAATGAACATGAGCACCCTTGTCAATATAATTCTCTCCTCTGTGAACAATCATCTCCAACTTCACAGACTCATGTTGAAGAATCACATTATGAAGTTCCTCTTCAAGAAATATGTGAATCGCCTCTAGCTACCCCTCAACCATCCACAACTTCTTTCTCCACTTATGAGCCATCATCTTACCCCAACCTCTCATGAACCTAATGGTATGAAAAACAACAACTCCCTACCAATGGATCCACCCCTAAGCACCCATTGGCCTAGGGGAGAGGTTCCAAGCTCTATAAACTATGGCATAAAAGTCCTTTGACTCCAAATAGGACACATTCAACTTGAACAAAGAAGAAATAAGTGAATGAATTGAGTGATCAAGGGGATCATGGTCTGAATTAGAAGATGATCTGAACATGTCACGTCCACAAGGAGATATCTATTTGAAAAGGACATATCCTCTCGAGGACCATAGAAATCGATCATATTGAACTTGAACCATGTCTTGTACTTGTTTGTAATTGGTCCAAGTGAACAGACTACCACGATCAAACCCCTTTTATTTCCCATTAGGGTCAAATATCTAGAAAAATTCCTTATAATGGCACCAATCCTACCTCTCTGAACCAATGATCACATAACCTAAGCCTCCATAACAATCACCATTCCACTCCACGATATTGAAATGCCCTCCAACAATTCACTATGTAATTAGAAGATGGGGGGCCATCTAATCCCAAATTTTTCCACACTCTAATATGAGATTAGGAGCACAAACATCACATCATTCAATCACTCAACCTTGGATCAAAGTGACCCATATACATTGATCCTCGGGGTTTGAACCAAAAGCCACCACAAATATTTACAAATAGGATGAAATGGAAACCACTACCTCTCCACTCCCTTGACAATGCTTTGAGGTCCAAAAAGGATTGTTCCAACGAATATTCATCCCATTCTAGAGCTTGAATCTAGTTGAGTTGACCTATTGCAAGAAGACCACATCTGGTGCAAAATGTTGCAAAACACCTCAAAGAAACTGCTTGCGACCAGTAATTGTAATCCCACACACATTCCAAGGTAGTAGAGAGAGCTTCATTCCAAACGAAAATGAAAACTAGACTATTGTACTTCCTCTCCATATTAAATCCCTTCAAAGCTAACATCCAATGATTGGGTGAGTAAACCATCGCATACTTGTAGGACTTTATTCATGGCTCAGGGCTCTTATCTCCAATTGACTTGTCCAAACGAGCATAGGAGAAAACCTACTTCCACTTATTAGACTTAACCTACCATCTAGATTCAACCTTCATGTTTTCAAACCTAGAGCGAAATGAACCACCTTTTGTCAAATAATCAATGGGTTGGTGTGCTCAAGACTGCCACGCTATCAAAGAAGAATTATTAACCCTAGGTTGCACCATTGAGCTACCAAAACCCCATGTTGAATCAACCCCAAACCACCAACTAGTGAGTCACTCGCTCTTGCACCTAAACCACTAGAAGCATAACCATCTTCGTCCACTCTTGAACCACTCAAAGAAGAACCCCCACTCCCACACTAACATACACCACCCTCGACACCTTGTTTGAAGGCCACAAAATCACCACATGTTTTTGTACCCTGAGAAAAGGGGGGCCACCAACACATACACAAGTAGCCTCACTCGGCTTGGAACTACAAAGAGGGAAATCTCAAATCAAATGATCACGAGAATTATAGGAAAAACATGCATTTGATAGATCAAGGTACCACACCTTTTATTGCTTAACTCCATCGACAGTACAAACAAAAATGAACAAGGGATGCTTTTGCTTCAAATCCACCTCCACACATATCCTCGTATTTGGGCTAAAAGAGTTTTTTTAGGCTTCAGGGATAACAAATTTCCAAATCTATGTGCGAATAGATCAACAAAAGGACACATGTTAGTTGACAAGGCTAGTAATTCCAACCGCGGTAGATAGTGAAAATAATCCATTTGAACTAATGCTTATTTTCCTTCTACTTTGAAAGGGAAAAGGAGCATGAATCTATGCTAAAGGGCATCCTTGGTGTTTTGATGATGTTATCCTAGTTCTTTTTCCTTAGAGTGAGTATTTTGATTTAGCTTGGGTGATTAGAGATAAATAACTAATTTAGATATGGATGTCGAGGGACTCTTCATCTTTGTAGTTTGAAATCCCTAAAGGCCATTGGTGATTCCTGGGTGTTTTTTAAAGAGCAACTCCAGAAACCCTAAATATGGAAGTGGTCCCTCATATCTTAATCTTGTTACCACACAATCTAGCACCTTAGTGCAAAGCCATCACAAGGCATGAAACCAATGGAACATTAGAAGAAGTCACCACTGTCACCTAGGCAACAACTTCCCTCTTATTAGTGAATGAGTAAATCCAACCCAAGGGAGGCTTCCCTGGTAGACTATAAGAATCCTTAGGCTAGACGTTATCAAGTACATGTCCTCTCGAGTAGCCACTCATTCTACCACCAATGAAATAAGATAGACAAAGTAAGGATACGTCGGTGATTAAAAGCAATTTCCAGATTTGAATAGATGAGAATCTCAGTCAATCTAGGAGGTCTTCCAAGTCAAACTAAGGCTCAAGAGGATCCCCACACACTACAAAAGTGTTGAAGTTTGAGTAGCTTCGGAAGATATTCTTATTGTATTAGACCAAGTCAAAACCCTAAAAGAATAATATTATGTTGTATTTGTAAAGTCGACCCTATTGTGCCTTTGTAAAAGTAAAATGTAAATTAGAAAGTGTCATTTGTACAAGTATGCCCTGACCTGATTTTAGGGTGGCTCAACTTGTATTTATAAGAGGCTAGGTGCCTCATTTGTAGAACTCACACAACACAAGTTCTCTCTCTCAAGGAAAAGTGCCCAAGTCCGAGGAGGAGACAAATCTATAGATTAAGGGTGTTTTGGTGAAGAATGGTCCTCGTAGCCCATTGAGGGGGATTCACCATATATTGGGACAATCATTCTTGTAGGACATATGTCTGGATTAGAAGAATGGTCCCTATATCACTCTATTGAGTGGGTGACTTATGCGAGACACTTTGTTGAGTGTGCTGAGTACAACACATGAATTATTCAACATCATGCCCTGATAGCTTATATTTTGAACCACACTTGTAGTGGAAGTAATATTCTTCGACATAGCGGTTATTTGTTTCTGTTGATACATTGATTGGCTGAAGTATCGATTTTTGTGATTAGGATGTTGATAAGGAATCCTTGCAACTTGATCTTTATTTCTTATACTTGCATCTTTTTCTTTATTAACTTTTGGATTTGAGTCTTCTTCATATCTATGGATTGTTTGTACCTCAACATTTGAAAACTTCTTTACATCCGCTGGATTTGCATCCTTTTGAGTTGTAAGGTTGATTGGGTCTGTCATCGTTTCCTTATCGACTAATGATGTTTTGCACTCTAGTTTTTCTTGTAAAGTCTTCTTATCATGCTTCAACTTTTTAATTTGTGTTAGTAAATTTTGATTATGAACCCTTAGGTGTGAAATTTCTTCTTCATCTTCTGATTTGTCGACTTTATTTATAATATTTTGATTCTCAGGCTTTTCATCTTTCATATTTTTAATTTTTTCAAGCAAATTTTGATTAAGGTTCTTCAAACGAGAAACTTCTTCATCCTTTCCTGATAATTTCTTCTGAAGATCTTGATTCTCTTGCTCCACCTCCTGGACACGTTGTTTTGTATACCCTGACTTCTTAATTTGAGTAAGTAGTTTTTCACTATGATTTTTTAAGCGAGATATTTCTTGGTTTTTATTAGCAATAACTTCATCATATTCTTTTTGCATCTTTGATATCGAGTTATGATTTTCTGGAAGGATCACCTTCGAGATATCTTTAAAGTCTTTTGATGAAGGTGTTATCTATTTTCAACTCATAGTAATGTCTTGAAGAGTCATCATCTTCTTTTTATAGGGTAAAGTCACAAACTTTTTTTCCATGTTTAAAATGAAGGTACCTAGTTTTGTTAACCAGTGAAACCCGAGAATGATGTCAATCTCTTCTTGAAACATAGTTGTAACATTGAATTGAGATATATATATTCATAATCATCAATTGTTACTTGCAAGTCTTTAATTTCATATTGTCTTTTGCAAAAAATATTTGTCTTTTCACTTATGTTATGCTTCAAAATAAATAATCGATTCGCCAAATTAATATTAATAGAATTATCATCCTGGGTCATGTTAATAACAATGTTAACCTCTCTTCCTTGAATAATCCCTTTTGATGTAAATAACCCGTAAGTTGAAATGCGACATCCTTCATAAGCAATTTTTTCATTCGTCATTTTAGACTCCATTTTGTTTTTCGTTGCAAATTTACGGTAAACAATACTTTGATTTTTAATGTAATACCCTTCGTGTTTATAACTATTTTATTTCCAAAGGGAATTAAATACCTTTTTAATCTCTTCTTACTTCCTTTATTGAAAATACTTGAATTGAAATAATATATTCCCTTCTTATTTCTCCTTTTATATATAGATATATATGTTTCCACAAATTAATAATAAGTCTTCAATAGAACTTTATTTCATATAATGACGAAATTTTATTATAAAGTCTATTTAGTT
>ML794127.1:56567-71181 GCA_009831015.1 Picea engelmannii
CGAAGAAAAGGAACCTACAAAGAAGACTAAGCAGGATGAAAGAGACTTCTTCTTATGAAGGTAACAATACTCTTCTTATTTCTTGTACTTATCTTGTTTGCATAGTCTCTGTAAACATCTTGTAGATCTATCTCTTAGAAGATAATATGTTCCGAGAAGAACTATACTTATGGAAGAACAACAAGATAAGGATTGCTATCATTATACAAATCAGATAATACACATGAAAGGATACATCAAACAAATCATGTGGAAGCTATTACAAGATAAGCCGAAATCATAATCAATCATGAAGAGACTTAGAAGAAGCAAAGACAGAAAGAAGTCAACAATCCAGAGAAAATTGGAGAAAGACTTATGACATTTTGCAGAAGACAATAAGATGGAAGCGTGGACTCTATTAGACGGAGGGAGTCAATTATATATTGCAGAAGACAATAAGGAAGCAAACAGAAGCGTGGACTCTGTTAGACGGAGGGGGCTGATTATATGCACTCATACATGAAGCAAGGATTAAGAGGGAGCTAATCATATGATCCATTGAAGATGATGAAGTATATATCCATGGTAGCAACCATGAAAGACAATACGTGTTCAATTCAACCTCAGAAGAAGTCTTCTTCGAAGATAAGCCTCAAAGTATCCCTGGTTGTCCATCCACATCCATGACTCTATAATGAAAGAAACAAGTGGAATCTTTAGGGCATGGAATCTATAAGAAACTCCATGGACCCAAGAGCTAAAGAAAAACATTAGGAAGAACATGAAGATTCCAAGAAAGAAAGAGAAGCCAGAACAACAAGTCATTAAGAATCACAAGATTACCAGCCTGATATGAACTCACTAAAAGAAGTCAAGCAGAGGAGCTGAAAGTTGTGATGAAGAACAATGTATATATATGCAAGCATTGCAAGATCAAGAACTAGAGGTTCTCCTAGATGGAGGGAGAAAATTATGATGATTACTTGTTCCAGTAAACCAGACATACCTCTACATGAGTCTTTATGTCATCTGCAATATCCATGGGTTGGAGTTCTACATCAAATGAATGGAAAGAATGTTCTCCAAAGAAATTGAACAAAGAGCGTATGAAGAGAAACCTCAAGGCTTTGAGGTATACCAGAAAGAGACCCTTGTTTGTAGATGGAAGAAGACAACTTGGTGGAGAACCTCCAATGCACAACAGAAGCGTGGTGAAGATTTTCTATAACAGAGATATTGTATCAAGATGATTACTTAGAAGATCATATCTCATGATGACAGAAGAAGTGCCACATGGATATGTTCAAGTTTTCCAACAATGATATACTTTATTGATCAGAGCTACATGAAGCTATCAGAGAAGACCAGTGTTCCAGACCGAAGTACATTTGAAATCAAGCATTACATTATCCGCGATGAAGTCCAGAAAGGAGAAAGTGGTTTTCCAATACATATCTCCACAGATGAGCAGATAAGTAGACATTTTGATAAAGCTTTTGTTCAAGATGAAAGAGTTTGCGTACTCAAGCTAGAGCTCGTGGAGATGACTTCCTTATTGAAAAAGGAAGAGATGACTCCCAGGTTGGGAGGGAGCACTGATGTATTATTGATTGATGGATATGATGAGCAGATTCTTTCCAGTTCAAAAAATGGATTGAGATTTCTGACAGACAGACATTTTCCAATTCAGAAAATGGTCCAGATTATTGATGTACCATAGACAACGACTTCCCATTGTGGTTAACATGGGGAGTGGTCTAGCGCAGTCTCTCTTCTTGAAGGTTACTCAATAAGACTGGCCCGCCTCGTTGGACAACGACTTCCCATTGTGGTTAACATGGGGAGTGGTATGTTTTGGAGGTTGGTGCAGGACTGACATTTCCTCTTGTGGTTAACATGGGAAATGGTTAGGACAGTCATTCCTTAGGGCGCATTCATTCTCTCCAGGTTGCACTTTGTTTAGTGTCAAAGGAATGGCCGAGGGTGGGGAATGGTCCAGGTTCAGAAATCAGGGACAAACATTCCTTAGGGCAGACTCATTCTCTCCAAGTTACACTTTGTCTAGTGTCAGAAGAATGGCACAGGGTGGGGAATGGTCCAGGCTCATAAATCAGGACAATTATTCTTCCTTGCTTGAGAAGAATAGTCTAGATAGCTCATCATTGATGTTTTACCTTTTGAGGACAGATGCTCTTCCAAGATCTCACAGATGTGAGTGGAAGAATGGCCCAGATGACTCAGTTTATATCATAACATTGTTTCTATGCAGGTTGATATCAGATGATTGTTATGAAGACTGTATGTCTCTAGAACAGTAGATGTATACTACCGTGGTGGATGTGTTCCACTATTTGTGACTATACATCACCGATCAAGTACCTATGTGCTACTTGGTGTGGTAGTGTACCACTGGATTGTAGTTGTGTACTACAATGGATAGACACAGTTGTGTTTTATTGAATGATATTGTTCTGATTGCCTTGAAGACTATCAACAATGTTGATGAATGATGAATGAACAGAGATTTCCCAAGACAGAAAATTGTTCAGAACATTTATTCTTCTAGATTAGAAGAATGGTTCTTGTGTCACTCTATGGAGTGAGCATCATGTATGATTACTCAGATAGAGTATGGTTCTGAGAGATGGTGCAACTGATGATATTGATGGTAAGATGGTGCTCATGATCTAGTCATGAGATAGTCTATACAACTATGTATGTGCTACCGGGTGAATGGTATGTCTATGCTCAAGACCATGACCTGTAATATCTCCTTAGCTAGGAGGGAGTGTTGATATTATGGTAGCTGCGGGAGGTATTTACCTCCACGTGTAAACCTTACGAGAATAGAATATTCGGAGAAGCAAGAAGAAACCCTAATGAGTTGGCTAATAACCCTAGAAGACATGTCGGCTCAAGAAGATAACTTGTATTAGGTTATTAGCCTCCAAGAGAAGAAGTCGGCCAAAAGAAATAATATATACTGAACAGACATATACCTAGAATGAGAATTTGGCCTAGCCAGTTAGCCAGAATCAATATAAATACAGGACGCCAGTCTTCATTCTGGCATGCAGTCTCAGAATTGCAGAGCAACACTTGTGCGCACTGCAGTACCCAATTTTGTGCACAGGTTTGAGGAGAGTTGCAATTGCAGTTGCTACAACTAGAAAATCACGTTTGGCTTGGACTATCTCTTGGTTAGGGCTTGGAATATCTGATAAGCTCTTGTTGGTGCGCTATCCTTGGGGAAAGGTGCGCTACCCTTTGTTTGGCTATCTAGCCTAGGGTTTGCTTCCAGTGTGATTCTCTATCAAGGTTAAGGTGCTCGGAGGGTGGCTTCGGCCTATGGTTGGGTGACAATAGCGATATTGTTAATGGTAAAACGAGCACATCCATTATATTCTAACAGATGGCTTATGTGACAACAATCACGTTTTTTTTTTTGTAAAGATCGCTTCAGAGACAGAGTCTTGGTCGATATGCATCTCTGAAAATTCTTCGATAGTTTCCAAGAACTTCTTACTTCTTATGGAGGGCCTGTATTTTACTTCTACATCATATCTGAATTTGGGCGGCAAGGGTACTTTGAAATTGCTTGCTGATGTAGCCAAGGAATCTGCCATTGTGTTCTCCTCTCTTGGGATGAAAGAAATGTTAAATGCTGAGAAGAAACTATCAATTAAATCCCATACCTCATTTCTGTAGCTCCCTGAGTCGAGGATGCTTGGCCTGATAAGCGTTTCTGATCTGCTGGACCACCAACTCTGCATCTCCGAACACTGCTACTTCCTGAATTCCCATTTCCCTTGTGGCTCTTAATCCTAGGATAAGAGCTTCATACTCTACTACATTGTTGGTAGTTTCAAACTCTAGTTTGTATGACAGAGATATGGTTTCCTGAGCAGGTGACACAAAAAACACCCCAGCTCCAGCGCCTTCTCTGGAAAAGGCTCCATCAAAGAACATTTTCCATACGGGGGTGATGGAGGGAGGAAATTTATGGGAAGAGGTGGGCGATTTTCTGAGTTTTAAAGGAGGCTCGGGAGCATTAGTGAGTTGTAGTACACTGGAACCTAAATCAGTGTCTAAGGCAAAAATGGGATGGTTGGTAGGGTTGGCTTCATCAATGATTATATAGGCCAGTTGGGCTTCCCTGTATAGCCTCCTATGTTCTCCTCCAAACACGGGGATAGTAGCATATGTGAGGTCCATCTGCAAAGTTCCCCCCAGTCTTTTTATCCAAGATCTTGATAACAACATACCAAACTTGGGGGGAACATCAACCACTACAATATCCATGACCACACTTTTCATGGGCACCTGAAACAAGGTCACGACCAGGTCTTTCATAAGTCCTAGACATTGAACTTTTCTGTAGTCAAAGGAATAGAGGTCATGATAGGCTCAGGTGACTTCTAATCCTAATTCTTCCATGACAGTTTTTGGCATGAGGTTGTGAGACGCCCCCGAATCCATCAAGCAGTTGTGCAGTACCTTGTCATGTATGTTCAGGGAAGTGTAGAAGGGAGGGGATGAGTCATTCCTGTCTTCTACCATAGGACCTAGGACAACTGCAAGCTTTTCATCTTGCAAATTGATGGAGTCTGTGGGAAGGCATGAGACCTCAGACTGTAAAAGCTCAGAGAAGCGTTTCTTGAACCCTTCATGTTTAATCAATTCGGTCAGGGGCACAAGGATTTTGATCTTTTGAATTTCATGCTCGAAATTAAAAGAAGATGTAAGCTTCGAGATTTCTCTTATTTCGGGAACATGAATCTGGACTATGGGAGTGAGGGGTTGGTGCTTCTTACCTCTGTGTCTGTCTGCTACTTCATTAGTAGGTTTCTCTGTTCTAGTGGACTAATCAGGGACATTAGGTGCTACTGTCTTTTTCTTAGACCTCAGATCATATCTGCCTTGGCTGCCACTAGTCTTGTCTCCCTTGCTCAGTTCATTTAGCTGACTGTTCATGAGAGACTCCTCGTATGATGATTGAGTGAGATGAGGAAAAGGAGGAGTGTCCCCGAAGCAATGGATTTCAAGATCAAGCTCATATGTTTCCTCTTCTTCCCCCTCGGCCACAAAATTGTTTAGAAAAGGGGCCTGAATCTTCTGGTCTTCTCTGTCTCTTCCCCTCTCCCTTTGCATAGTCGGGGAAGTAATATTGTTTGGCCTCCTGAAACCTCCCTTGTTTTCGGCATTTTGAGGGCCCTTGTATGCCTTCCTCCCCTCCACCTTCATTCTCTCCATCTCTACAGACAGGGACTTCACCATCTTGGTCAGTTCATCCACTTGAGGTTGGGGCATCGATGGGCCAGAAGTTGAGGTTTCCAATCTTCCCTTTCTTCTGTCTGTGTCGGCCTTGTTCCTCAGCCTATCAGCTACTAATACATTGGATTCCACTTCTATGGACGCATCTTGCACTTGAGCTAAGGAGGTGGCTCTTCTTTCTCTCAATAAAAGACAGAAATCGAGGCCAAACGCACTAGCATAAGAAATCTTGGCCGAGGCTTCTGAGGGTTTTATTTTGGCAGGGATCTTATTATACATCTTGTTGAATCTTTTGGAGAAGTCGGAGACAGAATCTCCTTCCATCTTCTTCAAAGACCCGAACTCTGTCATGTAATACATGAAATCCTTCCCATCTCCCCATTGCCTCAGGAAAACACTATCCAGGGCTTCGATCCCGACAATAGATCTGGGGGCCAATCCTCTAAACCATTTCCTTACCTCACCATCCAGGCTCTAGACGAAGACTCTCATCCAGACATCTTCATTTTCGATGTTCAGGTTGTCTGCATAACTGTAGAAAGCAGCCAGGTGCTCTTCCGCAGTTATGTCCTCTTCCCCAGTGAACTTGGGCATATATTTCAAGTAATATCCAACAGGGAGAGGATTCATAGGATGGGGTAGGATTAGGGGAGCATATCCGACAGCGACTATGGCATCCATTATACTTAGAGGGGGATTAGCACCAACCATAGGGCTCAAGTCAGCAGATGCTCCTCTTTGTGCAGGAGTGGTAACAGTAACAAGAGGAGGAGTGGTAGAGATAAGAGTGGGGAAACCTTCAACGGTCCTGGGTCTACGCCAAAGTACAGCTTCAGAGGAGAGGGGGGTGACAAGGGTTTCTCCCTCCAATCCCAGACCAAGAGGGGAAAACTTAGCAGGAACACTCCCGAAATTCAGGAAACGGGAAACCTTAGAAAGAGGTCTATTAAGAAACTGAGGAGGAGAAAATGGAGTTCCTACAGAAGGATATGGTAGATTACCTGGCTCGACGGTGGAAGATTTTTCTTCAGAGGCCTTTCCTTTCCTGAGAACCACCTCTGGATCAGTTTCAGGTGTAGCTAGGGGCAGCTGTGGATGAGACCGTGTGTGTCTGCCTTTGA
Source organism: Picea engelmannii (assembly GCA_009831015.1). Classification (NCBI taxonomy): domain Eukaryota; kingdom Viridiplantae; phylum Streptophyta; class Pinopsida; order Pinales; family Pinaceae; genus Picea; species Picea engelmannii. The sequence goes on from ML794127.1 coordinate 62,945, forward strand.
AAGCCACAATTAATACAACAGGTTCGCCACAGTGGAGTCGTCAAAATGGAGTCGCCAGGTGCACAGTAGTAATCTTTAAAGGCTCTGATACCTGATGCACCTTCAAAATAAGAGGCTCAATGTCGTTCAATCCCGGGGAAAATCTTCAACTTCATCCCCGACAACGACGCCAGAAATGTTAGCGTCAGAAGTCACTCCTGGATTGCTTGCAGGAGCAGAGCCCAACGCCCATCAGTTTTATATCACGATTGTTTTAATGGGTGATCAAATGGGTAGAGACTCAGGATGGAATCACTCTAGCTCGGGGACCAGGTCTGGTATGTAAAGAACAAAGGATGTCTTGATCTAACTTCAATCAGTGAGTTGATTTAGAGATGGGCAGGTGGAAGACTTGGCGAGAGGGGTGGACAAACTACCTCAGGCAAGAGGCCTTTCAACAGTTTGTAGAGGAAAAACTCTGAATGCAAGATCCTCTTGGTTCAGGGCTTCAAAAAAATGAAAGGGGGACTTGACTGGATCCTCCAATTCCAAGTCATTCAACGCTAAGAAAAACACAGAGACCGATTAGAAACAATGCGACTGTTACAGTGATCCAACCTACATCATCCTATAATAGTCACAACTCGACTGGATCATCCAATTCCGAGTTGTTCTAATACAATATGAACAAAGACATGGAAAGAAGCTGACATTCATAAGGCAAGAAGTCTCAGATGTTAATACACAACCAGAATAACCAGTGCTTCATTAAAGTTTTTACAATCGATAGCCTTGCTCAACCATTGATGGATTACAAAATACAAAGACTTAGTTTATATACTCAGAGAAATTTGCCTAACATCAGCGTGCTCAGTCATCCAAGGCTTGGTGTCCCCTCAGCCAAATTCGGATGGGTATTCTTTGTTAGACGCCACCTTAACTGCGCGTGGCTCTTGCAAGGGGAGTAGCCGAGCCATTAAGTGTCGAGCTAGTGTGTGCAGACCTCCTCCGGCTAGTCGAGGACTCGACATGGCTTCTTTGGAAAAATGGGTACACAGGACCCTCTCGAGTAGACCGCTTGCCAGACCCTACATACCTCACACTTAATGAATGAGGAGAGGTTTCAACCACCCCTTATTGCCTTCATTTACTTCAAGCGAAGACCAGGAATGAGGCCGAATCCGATGGCACCTGGAGATCGTGATGGGCCTCTCTGTGACTGCAAACTGACACCTTTGGCCCCTCTTGCACAACTCTTTTACTTTCCGGTGATCACGGGTTGTGACCCTGCGTTTACTCTCAAAGGCGCTTTCGGCATTCGTGAATAGGAAGGAGTTAATCCTGGCTTATCACAATTGCAATGAGCGAAACGTCGAGATGGCTTAATTGGGTGCCACACATCCTCTTAGATCTGACGGTCCTGAACTCACTCGGTGATGCTGTGGGCCCGGGTCCTGGACACTCCCGACACCTCGCACATCGGGAATATGACGAAGCTGCTCTTTGCAGCTCGAAATCGCGATGGGCGAAATGGCGAGGAACCTAATCGCACGCCAGGTTTCTCCTGTGGATGGACAACTGAGGTTCCTCCGTAATACTATGAGCCCGACTTTGGGCGCTTTCGGAGCTTCGGGGTTCGGGGTTGCGAGATGCAGAATTACATGGAACTCTCACCCTTCGAACTCCCGAATGCCGAAACGTCGACGTGACTAGATCTTGCGCCATGCGTCCTTTGGGATGGACGACTGCCATCCATTCCTGCACATAATACGGGCGCTATCCATTTCGCTAATCTCGACGCAACTCCTCTAACCATGATTTCCCGCCATTCGTTGATCTACTCTTATGGATGAATCTGGACCGTCGACAATATAATTTTGCCCGCTTACTCGCTTGGAAGCTTGAAATGAGATTTTCCGTGTTGCGCTCGAGCGCTTCTCATGCAACTTGCAGACTTGAATACTCTTGTGCCTAAGACAAGTAATGTTACTAACATTAGGCTCCATGGGGGATAGAGTCATCCCTGTGATGCTCTAAGGACTCATTTTGCAGTTCCAGTGCCTTGTTGTTGGGCTCGGAGTCATTTATTTAAAACTTAAAGACAGAAAGAAAAACAATATTTACAACCGCGAAAGAGCCATGTGTGGCTCAAGAGAAAAATCTTTTTAGGAAATGCCCATTCACAGGGCCATTGAAAACTTCTTGATCCTTCATATCCCATACCCTGTAGGTGTTATTCGAGAATACTTCGGATACTTTGAAAGGCCCGATCCACAGGGCTTCGAATTTTCCGTGCCTGCCTTTATCTTGTTTAGGAGCATCCCATTTCAGTACCAGGTCTCCTATCCAAAACTCTTCTTTCTTGGCCTTCTTATCAAAAACCTACTTGATCCTTTGCTGATGGTCTTGAATTCTATCCATTACCTGCTCCCTGGCCTGCTGGACTTCCACTATCTGATGAATTCTTTTGATCATGTCCTCAGGCTCCTCTTGATGATCCTGGAGGAATTTTGCTACAGGAATGGCTAAATGAGAAGGAAAAACAACCTCTGCTCCATAGACTAATTGGAAAGGAGAGACGCCTATAGATCTCTTCGTGGTCACTCGATCGGCTCATAGGGAAAATTTCAATCTTGAATGTCAGGCCTTATTGTTGTCTTCCAATAGTCTTTTGATGATCCTTATCAAGATTCTGTTGGAGGACTCTGCTAAACCATTGCCCTGGGAATAATATGGGGTGGAGTGAATCAGTTTGATCCCGAATTGCTCACAGAACTTGGCCAATGGCTCAACCCTGAAAGAGGTTGCGTTATCAGTGACAATCTTACTTGGGCAACCGAATCTTGTGATGAGGTCTTCCAGGAATCCAATGATTACCTTGTGGGAAGCACTCCTGGTGGGGATAGCTTCAATCCACTTGGTGAAGAAATCTATATCTGTCAGGATCCATCTGTGCTGCCCACTAGAAGCGGGGTGAATTTCTCCAATGAAATCTAGGCCCCATTGCTGGAAAGGTTCCGAAACAACCACAGGGTTTAAAGGCAGAGACTTGAGTTGTTGCTTTCCTGCAAATATTTGACATTGGATACAGGCTTTAACTCCTCTATGGACATCAGTGAACAAGGTGGGCCAGTAGTACCCTGCTCTGAGAATTTTGTGGGCTGTGGCCTTCCAGAAATGGTGCCCTCCACATAGGCCGTTGTGAAATTCAACTATGATCCTGTCGGCCTCTTGTGAATTCATGCATTTTAAAAGCACCCCCAGGGGGTCTTTCCAGTATAAAATTTGATCGATAAGGCAGTATCTGACTGCCTTGAGCTTTAGAGCTCTTGCTTTGTTTCTTTGCAGGTCGTCTGGAGGCTGCAACTCTTGCAGAAAGTATATGACATCCTTATACCAAGGATATCGAGCCAATGGGGGCTCCCTTTGAGGGTCTATTTCAGACAGTCGACCCTGCTGAATTCCTGAGCATTCGTTGATGAAACTTATCCCTAAAGTTTGGCAATTGGCTTCAGCCAACAGCTTGGCTAAACCTTGACCTTTGATCAATTTGGTAGGCTTTATTTCCAGGTCAAATTCCAGAATCCTGGCTATCCACTTACTCCTTCTCCCGTCTATGTCAGGCTGACTAAGAATGTCTTTAATAACAGCTTAGGGGACATAAGCGATGTTTTTTTATTGCAGGACATAGATTCTAAATGCCTCGAGAGCCTTTACCAGGGCATAGGCCTGCTTCTCCATAGTGTCATACCTGACTTCGACATCCCTCAATGCTCGGTTGAAATAAGCAACACGATGCTCTAGCCCAATCTCGTTTGTCTGTAATAAAACAACAACCACCGTGTCAGGTGAGGCAAAGGAGAAAATAAGGAAATCCTTTGAGTAATCGGGGCTAATAAGCACAGGGGCTTTAGTCAGGGCCTTCTTTATTTGCTCAAAGGAATGTCGTGATTCAGAAGTCCACCTCACTTCATTTCTTTCCTTAACATGGTTGTTATAAGTTTTACCTCCTCAACGAAGTTAGGCACAAACCTCCTCAGAAAATTAATCTTACCAAGGAAAGATTGGACCTCCTTCTTGGACCTCGGGATTGATAAGGCTTGTATTGCCTCAATTCTGCTAGGGTCAATCCTGACTCCTTCCGCTGATACTATGTGGCCTAGTAACTTTCCCTCCTGCATGGCGAACAAAGATTTCTTGGGGTTTAATGAAATGCCAAAACTCCTGCATTTCAGGAAAACCTTCTTGAGATGACAACAATGCTCTTTATCAGATTTCGAAAATACTGTGATGTCATCCAGATAGACGACCACAAATTTATCCTTTTTCCCAATGAAAGTTATGTCCATGGCACGCTGAAACATTGCCCGTGCATTCATTAATCCAAAAGGCATCTTGGCATACATGAATGTGCCCCATGGAGTGGAAAATGTTGTCTTTTCCCTGTCCTCATGCAGAACAGAGACTTGATTGTAGCCAGAGAAACCATCGATCATGGACATCTGGATGCTCCTGTTACCCTCTGCAGTATATGTTCCATCTTTGGTAAGGGGTAGTTATCCTTTCGTGAGTTCCTGTTCAGGTTTTTGAAGTCTACACAGAGCCTGATTTCTCCATTCTTTTTCCTTACTGGTACCAAGTTGGCCACCCACTCTGAATATCTCAGTGGTACAATGATCTGGGCTTGTAGCAGCTTCTTCACTTCCCTCTCCATAATAGGCAGCAACATAGGATTGATCTGTCTTAGCTTCTGCCTAAATGGCTTTGCCTCCCCCTTTAATGGGATTTTATGCTCGATGACACAAGTGTCATACGTTCTGAGGTCTTCATAGGTCCAGGCGAAAACATCAGCAAATTCCTTCAAAAGTCTAGCATATTCAGACCTCTGCTCCTTTGTCAGACTTCTTGACAATTTGACTAGCTTGGGCTCGCTCTTAGTGTTGATGTTGGACTGAATTGTATTAGCATCATCTTCTGAGATCTTCCCCTTTAACGCCACATCATTCCTATCAAAGAGCCTTTCCAAAGGAACCAGTCCCCTTGGAGTATGATTGCTGGGCAGCGGCACAATGTTACGCTTTGCAATCTTATTCATAAAATTAACCCCATCAAGCTTTTCTTCAGAGACAGAGTCTTGGTCGATATGCATCTCTGAAAATTCTTCGACAGTCTCCAAGAACATCTTTATCTCGAGATCATCCTCGAATACCTTCCAATGTTTGACGTTGTCAAGTATGGAGGGCATGTGTTTTATTTCTACATCATATCTGAATTTGGTCGGCAAGGGTACTTTGAAATTGCTTGTTGATGTAGCCAAGGAATCTGCCATTCTGTTCTCCTCTCTTGGGATGAAAGAAATGTTAAATGCTGAGAAGAAACTATCAATTAAGTCCCATACCTCATTTTTGTAGCTCCTAAGTCGAGGATGCTTGGCCTGATAAGCGTTTATGATCTGCTGAACCACCAACTCTGCATCTCCAAACACTGCTACTTCCTGAATTCCCATTTCCCTTGCGGCTCTTATTCCTATAATAAGAGCTTCATACTCTGCTACATTGTTGGTAGTTTCAAATTCTAGTTTGTATGACAGAGATATGGTTTCCTGAGCAGGTGACACAAAAAATGCCCCAGCTCCAACGCCTTCTCTGGAAAAGGCTCCATCAAAGAACATTTTCCATACGGGGGTGATGGAGGGAGGAAATTTATGGGAAGAGGTGGGCGATTTTCTGAGTTTTAAAGGAGGCTCGGGAGAATTAGTGAGTTGTAGTACAATGGAACCTAAATCAGTGTCTAAGGCAAAAATGGGATGGTTGGAAGGGTTGGCTTCATCACTGATTATATAGGCCAGTTGGGCTTCCCTGTATAGCCTCCTATGTTCTCCTCCAAACACGGGGATAGTAGCATATGGGAGGTCCATCTGCAAAGTTCCCCCCAGTCTTTTTATCCAAGATCTTGATAACAACATACCGAACTTGGGGGGGACATCAGCCACTACAATATCCATGACCACACTTTTCATGGGCACCTGAAACAAGGTCACGACCAGGTCTTTGATAACACCTAGACATTGAACTTTTCTGGAGTCAAAGGAATAGAGGTCATGATAGGCTCGGGTGACTTCTAGTCCTAATTCTTCCATGATAGTTTTGGGCATGAGGTTGTGAGAAGCCCCCGAATCCATCAAGCAGTTGTGCAGTACCTTGTCATGTATGTTCAGGGAAGTGTAGAAAGGAGGGGATGAGTCATTCTTGTCTTCTACCATAGGACCTAGGACAACTGCAGGCTTTTCATCTTGCAAATTGATGGAGTCTGTGGGAAGGCATGAGACCTCAGACTGTAAAAGCTCAGAGAAGCGTTTCTTGAACCCTTCATGTTTAATCAATTCGGTCAGGGGAACAGGGATTCTGATCTTTTGAATTTCATGCTCGAACTTAAAAGAAGATGTAAGCTTCGAGATTTCTCTTATTTCGGGAACATGACTCTGGACTATGGGAGTGAGGGGTTGGTGCTTCTTACCTCTGTGACTGTCTGCTACTTCATTAGCAGGTTTCTCTGTTCTAGTGGATTGCTCAGGGACATTAGGTGATACTGTCTTTTTCTTAGACCTCGGATGATATCTGCCTTGGCTGCCACTAGTCTTGTCTCCCTTGCTCAGTTCATTTAGTTGATTGTTCATGAGAGACTCCTCGTATGTTGATTGAGTGAGATGAGGAAAAGGGGGAGTGTCCCCGAAGTAATGGATTTCAGGATCAAGTTCATCTGTTTCCCCTTCTTCCCCCTCGGCCACAAAATTGTTTAGAAAAGGGGCCTGAATCTTCTGGTCTTCTCTGTCTCTTCCCCTCACCCTTTGCACAATTGGGGAAGTAATATTGTTTGGCCTGCTGAAACCTCCCTTGTTTTTGGCATTTTGAGGGCCCTTGTATGCTTGCCTCCCCTGCACCTTCATTCTCTCCATCTCTGCAGATAGAGACTTCACCATCTTGGTCAGTTCATCCACTTGAGGGTGGGGCACCGATGGGCCAGAAGTTAAGGTTTCCGATCTTCCCTTTCTTCTGTCTGTGTCGACCTTGTTCCTTAGCCTATCAGTTGCTAATACATTGGATTCCACTTTTATGGCCACATCTTGCACTTGAGCTAAGGAGGTGGCTCTTCTTTCTCTCAATAAAAGACAGAAATCAGGGCCAAACACACTAGCATAAGAAATCTTGGCCGAGGCTTCTGAGGGTTTTATTTCGGCAGGGATCTTATTATACATCTATTTGAATCTCTTGGAGAAGTCGGAGACAGACTCTCCTTCCATATTCTTCAAAGACCCGAACTCCATCATGTAATACATGAAATCCTTCCTATCTCCCCACTGCCTCAGGAAAACACTATCCAGGGTTTCGATCCCAACAATAGATCTGGGGGCCAATCCTCTAAACCATTTCCTTACCTCACCATCCAGGCTCTGGACGAAGACTCTCATCCAGACATCTTCATTTTCGATGTTCAGGTTGTCTGCATAACTGTAGAAAGCAACCAGGTGCTCTTCCGCAGTTATGTCCTCTTCCCTAGTGAACTTGGGCATATATTTCAAGTAATCTCCAGCAGGGAGAGGATTCATAGGATGGGGTAGGATTAGGGGAGCATATCTGGCAGTGGCTATGGCGTCCATTCTACTTAGAGGGGGATTAGCACCAACCATGGGAATATTAGGTGGACGAGAACTTGGAGGAGAAGGAGTTCGTGAGGGGGCTACTGGGAATGATTCTTGAAGTGGAATGGGAAACAGAAGGGGATTTAAGGAGAAGGCTAATGTGCTCAAGTTAGCAGATGCTCCTCTTTGTGCAGGAGTGGTAACAGTAACAAGAGGAGGAGTGGTAGAGATAGGAGTGGGGAAACCTTCAATGGTCCTGGGTCTACGCCAAAGTACAACTTTAGAGGAGAGGGGAGTGACATGGGTTTCTCCCTCCAATCCCAGACCAAGAGGGGAAACCTCAGCAGGAACACTCCCAAAATTCAGGAAACGGGAAACCTCATAAAGAGGTCTATTAAGAAACCGAGGAGGAGAAAATGGAGTTCCTACAGAAGGAGATGGCGGATTACCTGGCTTGGCGGTGGAAGCTTGTTCTTCAGAGGCCTTTCCTTTCCTGAGAACCACCTCTGGATCAGTTTCAGGTGTAGCTAGGGGCAGTTGTAGATGAGACCGTGTGTGTCTGCTTCTGAAAGCCACAATTAATACAGCAGGTTCGCCACAGTGGAGTCGTCACAATGGA
>ML794127.1:89083-123303 GCA_009831015.1 Picea engelmannii
AAACATGCACCAAAAACCATGCAAAATTCAAGGTCATATGGTATATGCATATGGGAACGGGGGCTGGGGCTAAGCCCCAGCCCGGGCCCTGCTCTAAAACGTAACATGGTGCAAATTTAAATAAATGTGCAAGCATTTACATGTTAAGAAATACATATAGGCGCGTCGATTGGGCGCCCTTTGCAAAGACACTTGCCATATGTGGAGGTCCGGGGTTCGATCCCCACAGACTCCATAAAAGTTTTAAACAACCACAATACGGTGCCACATGGCAATGCACGCCTGGGCCACGTGGCACCATACCATTGGTCAACAATGTGCCATGTGTCCTAACCTCATTCGCCCAAAACTGTCAAATCAACGCTTGCTACGTCAGCATGCCAAATTAGCTGACACGTCACCTGCCATGTATGAGGTCTGCCATGTCAGCCTTTACGGAAAACAACTTTTTTTACCCATTTGGCAAATCGAACAGAACGGGATATCTCACTCATGCAATGTCCGTTTGACACCATTCGAAGTGCATTGGGTTCATGACGACGAGGCCTACACACTCATCCATTTTGAAGTGATTCTGAACACTTTCATTTTTGGGCTAAATTTTGACCCGCGGTCCAGATTCTGATCAGTGGTACGCATAAGCACATGACATGTTACAAGTATTCTTTCTCATAATTAGTTCAAAAATATTCACCTCACAAGGTGAAGCTCAGTGATGACTATCAATATCCCATTAAAGGAGTAGGAGCTGAAGCGTCTTACAGATTGGATTCTGGAAAACTTATGAAGATGAAGGATGTTTTGTATGTACCTGGTTTGAAAAAGAATCTCCTTTCTATCTCAACAATGGATGATAAATGATTCAAAGTTGCTTTCATTGATGGTGAAGTTCTCATGTGGCTAAGTGGAAAATCTATTGTGGTGATTGGTGTTCAAGAAGGAGGTCTATACAAGTTAAAGGGACATTCAGATTCAACATTAATACACATCACATTTACTCCAAGTGAGATATGGCTTAGAAGAATTCCTCACATACATTACAAAGCACTACCGATCGTGAGCAAGATGGTGACAGGTTTGCCATAAATCCAAGTGGGGGGGAGTTTTATTCCGAGGAATGTGAAAATAATCCATTTGAAGTAATGGTTATTTTTCTTCTACTTTGAAAGGGCAAAGGAGCATCCATCTATGCTAAAGGGTGCCCTTGGTGTTTCGATGATGTTATCCTAGTTCTTTTTCCTTAGAGTGAGTATTTTTATTTAGCTTGGGTGATTAGAGATAAACAACTAATTTAGGTATGGTTGTCCAGGGCCTCTTCATCTTTGTAGTTTGAAATCCCTAAAGGCCATTGGTGATTCCTAGATCTTTTTTAAAGAGCAACTCTAGAAACCCTAAATACGGAAGTGGTCCCTCGTATCTTAATCTTGTTACCAAACAATCTAGCACCTTAGTGCAAAGCCATCACAAGGCATGAGACCAATGGAACATTAGAAGATGTCACCATTGTCACCTAGGCAACAACTTCCCTCTTATTAGTGAATGAGTAAATCCAACCCAAGGGAGGCTTCCCTGGTAGACTCTAAGAATCCTTAGGCTAGGCATTATCAAGTATAGATCCTCTCAAGTAGCCACCCAATCTACAACCAATGAAATAAGATAGACAAAGTAAGGATAAGTTCGTGATTAAAAGTAATTTCCAGATTTGAATAGATGAGAATATAAGTCAATCTAGGAGGTCTTCCAAGTAAAATTAAGGCTCAAGAGGATCCCCACACACTACAAAAGTGTTGAAGTTTGAGTAGCTTCGGAAGATATTCTTATTGTATTAGTCCAAGTCAAAACCCTAAACAAATAATATTATGTTGTATTTGTAAAGTTGACCCTATTGTGCCTTTGTAAAAGTAAAATGTAAATTAGAAAGTGTCATTTGTACAAGTCGACCCTGACCTGATTTTAGGGTGGCTCAACTTGTATTTATAAGAGGCTAGGTGCCTCATTTGTAGAACTCACACAACACAAGTTCTCTCTCTCAAGGAAAAGTGCCCAAGTCTGAGGAGGAGACACAACTATATAGTAAGGGTGTTTTGGTGAAGAATGGTCCTTATAGCCCATTACGGGGGATTCAACATCTATTGAGACAATCATTCTTGTAGGACGTATGTCTGGATTAGAAGAATGGTCCTGTATCACTTTATTGAGTGGGTGAATTATGCAAGACACTCTATTAAGTGCTCTGAGTACAAGACGTGACTTATTTAGCATCATGCCCGATTACTCAGATGGAGTATGGCCTCGAGGGATGATGGAGATGATGATATATTTGATGCAAGGATGCTATCAGATAATATTGATAGTGATGATGATGCTCGCGAGTTCATCTACATTATCATGAGATAACCAATGTGGCTATGATGATGCTACTTGTAGAATGGTATGTTAGAATAATAGGTGTGTTCATTTCAACGTAGACAATATAGCAATATTGTCACCCAACCATAGGCACAAATGCCACCCCCGAGCAGCTTAACCTTGACAGATAAAATAATTTCGAAATAAAACTCTAGAACCAATAGCCAACCAAGGTAGTGTACCTCTTTCCAAAGCTAGCGTACCTAAGAGAGATTCCAAACCATAACCAAGCAGAAATTCCAACCATAACCAAAGACCAAATCACCACAACAACAACTGCAACTCTCCTCCAGTCATGCACACTTATCCTTATGTAATTGTGAGAGTGAGAGTGAGAAATGAGCTCTAGCGCCCTCTTATTTATAGTCCTCCAAGTGACCTAGTTGGGTCGACTTCTACTTCTGAAGGACAATAATTTAATATAAATTATTATCTTGGGTCAACTTGTCTTCTATGGTTATTTCCTAACCTTTTAGGGTTTCTCTTACTTCTCGAGATATTCTAGATTCGTCAAAGGTTACATGTAGAGGTTAATACCTCCCACAACTACAGTAATATAAACAATCCCTGCGAGCTAGGGACTTATTAAAGGAAATGGTCTTGAACACAAACATACCATTCAACAGGTAGCCTCATCTTAGCCACAGAGGCTATCTCATGATCAAATCACAAGCACCATCATCACTATTCAACTACATAGTCTCCATGGCAATGAGAACAATGCTCTCAAATAGAACACAATTGTGTCTATACATAGTAGTGTACAACAAATATCCAGTGGTACACAACCACTTCTAGTAGCACACAGCTACTAACCAATGGCACATAGTCACTACCAATGGATCACATCCACCACAGTAGCATACAACTACGACCCATAGACATACAGTCTCCACAACAATCATATCATCTGATATAAATAATGTTATGATATGAACTGAGCCATCTAAGCCATTTTTTCATTCACATCTGTGAGATCTGGAAGAGCATATGCCCTTGGAAAGTTAAACAACAGCCTTGGGCTACCTGGACTATTCTTCTCAAGCATAGAACGATACATGTCCTTGATTTTTGAACCTAGAGCATTCAACCTAACTAGGCCATTCTTCCGGCATGATTTGCAGTGCAACCTAGAGAGAATGAGTTTGCCCTAGCGAATGATTGTCCCTGATTGTTGAACCTGGACCATTCAACCTAACTAGGCCATTCTTCCAACACTAATCATAGTGCAACCTCGAGAGAATGATTCTGCCCTGGGAAATGACTATCCTGCACCAACCTCCTATATCGGACCTGTTATCCATTGAGTTGTGCTATTTAGATTTGCAGCTGAGCCGTCGAAGACTGAGCACTTAGATGCTCAGAATTTAGTGTTCAGAAATTCAATAGGTGTATGAGACCACCTTTTTTCGTATTTCCATCCCTTTGAAGGCATTGCAATAAATGGATTGAGCATGAAAGTTGTAAAAGATTATTGGCCACTTAAGACCTAAGCACGAGTATGTACTCTAGAGTGTTTTTTTCACTTGTTAATTATTTCTTGCCTGAGAAATTAGGCGATGAATAATTTCTAAGTTTTTTCACTCAAATCTCCTCCAAAGCTTGAGTATGTGTTGGTGGTTAGGCCTTGGAATGGTATAACCAATGTCTAGAGTCTAAATGTATATTAATTCATGTTAAGTCATGTCTATTGAGTCATATGCAAATTGTGCTAAGTCCCCTCTAGGATTTTTTAAAGTTTTTAGTCAATAAAATTTTTCCTGTAAAACGGATAATTTTAATTGTAAGAGTCAATAAAGTCATAAAAGTGGCATCATTTGTTGTTAGATGCCATGTTTTTTCTTGTTTTCTAAGCTATAACACCTCCTAAACCCTCATCACCCCTTTGTCGAGGGAAAAGATGATTTTAATCACTCAAAATTGTATTTTGCTATCAAAAAGGTAAAAAGGACAATTTAATTAAAGTACTAAATTTTACCAAACATGTCGGGGAGATGTTCCCTCTTGTCTGGAGTCCTTGGTCTAGTTGGTGAGTTACTCTCCTAGTGAGGGCGCCTTAGTTGAGTGACATGGCAAGTGGGAGGAGATCCCAAAGAGGCTAGGCACACTTCCTCCATTAGTTGGCGCATTCACATGAGAGGGACGCTAATCTCAATGAGGGACTCACCCTCTCCTCCCCTTCCACTCCTCTTGCACTCCTCTCCCACTCCACATCACCTCACATCACTCCACATCCCTCACCTACTACTCCACTCCCTCTCCACTCATTTCCCACTTCACTCACACGCATCCCCAATTCACTAGTGCGCCTCTCCTCTCTTCCCATGCGCCCTCACCTTCGAGACTTCACCCAATAAACTATAAAGCAAGATCGACCCTCTCCTTTATGTGAGATGGAGCTTGGGAGACTTGTTGCTATTGTAATATTTTTCGCATTTGGAATTCAAGAGACTTTGGAGGTCAAATTTGTGACTTGGTAATGTGTGGATGCATGTAATTGTGAGGTGATGTTGTTTCATATATTTTGCTTTCATATTGTGGTTTAAATTGGCCTTGTAGAAGTATTGTTGCTTACTTGGATAGGAATACTAAACTTGCTTGATTAGTAATCATTATTGTTTATCTATTAGGAATATTTTCAATGCATATTTCATTTTGCTTGACTAATTATGTATTGAAGTCTCTCTTGTAGGTGGTGTTGTAACCCTATAATTTATAGGATCAACTGGTGACTGAAAATTTTATCCTTTTATTGCTTTGGTTGCCAAATAATTTTTCATTCTGCAAATAATTTGAGAAAAAAGAAAGAAAGAAAAAAAAAAAAGAATAAAAGAGGGCATAAAAGAAATTGAAAAGAGCCCCATGCAATAACAATGACTTGGTTCATATAGTTTAAACATGGCCAAGTCCTTTTAAATTGACGTTGATAGGATTAGTGAATAAGCTTGGCTAAACTATTTAATCTTAGCCAAGCAAATTAGGTTAGCTAGTGAATAAGTTTCACCAAACTGCCTAATCTTGGTCAAATAACCCCAGGATAGAGTAATTTCTTAGTCCAATAGTTTAATTTGGGCTAAATGTCATAGGCAAGTAGGTTAGAGCATAAGTTAGTTTACCTTATCTCAATAAAACAAGGCATGATGATCGATGTTGAATCATATCTTTGATGTTTAAAAGTTGGATGTCTAACCCCCATGGTAATAAAAACAGGGAAAGCCTGGGCAAACCCACATGAAGTTCTTATCCTAAGTTTTCGGAGCAAATGTGAGTTTGTGCTCATAGATTAAATACGACGCATAGATGAACGGCTAAGGTGCTGGCACTCAAATCTACGGTTGACAAGTTTTTCCGGACCCCCCCGACTGTTCTACCTTTAACGGTAGGGGGGGTCCGAAATCATGGATAACAAAGGCATGCATCTGAACGGCTGAGATGTCGACGCCTAGATCCACTGTAGAGATTGAATTACGGACCCCCCTGACCATTCTACTTTTAAAGGTTGGGGGGGGGGGGTCCGAAATGCTGGTTAAACATTGCGCACAGATCTACGGTCCAACAGTAGGCGCGCCGATGGATGACTAATGGTATTTTTCAGACCCCCTGACCGATTTGTTTTTAATGATGGGGTGGGGGGGGGTTCGGAAGGGATGTTTTTTCTGGCGGGCCCCCTTTTCTAACGTGGCAGGAATCCATTGCTCCAGACTCCTGCCACTTACCACTTACCATTTTCTGACATACCCCCCATCTCCTCATGACATCATTTTCCACTATTTTCCCCTAAGGGTCACTTCTCATTACTTTGTCAGTCCATTCCACCTGTTCACCCGTTACAAGTCCCTTCACCATGGTCAGTTCCCAATCAACACTCTCCACGTCACTCGATCGTATTCGTCATTTATTGTTACCTGCCATATCACGCTCCAAAAGACCCGTTGGCCATTTATTACAAGCTAACTTATCCGTTAGCTTGTTGATCTATTCCCCACGTCCAACGGGTATCCGTTTGCTCAAAACTACTCTTTTCTTTCATTCTCCCATTGCTTACTTTGTCATCGCACCAGAGATTTTATCCCTGTCTTATCTCCGTTCAAGTCAGTCGTCCAAAACCACAGTCATCCCCACTAACGTTTTGTTTGAATTGCAAGTATTTTCACAGTGATGGCGCCAAAATCCATAGGTTCCCAAAGAGAAAATATCCAAGAAGGATACTTCACCTTCCGTCACCGAAGTCTCGGCTGAAGATTTCCAATTACACACCAAAAGGCCAAAAGCCAGTCATACATCTGACATGGCTGGTGAAAAGGAAATCCAATCCACTACAACTATGAAAGATGATCGGTCACTTCTTAGCACAAGCAACAAACAAATCATGTCTACAGTTTCATCCAAGAAGCCTACGGATACTCCACTAGTTGACCAGCCAAGTAAAGTAGGACCAAAGTTGAGTGTTTTTTAGAAGTATGACCCGATCAAAAAGAAAAATCAGACGCTGACCAACAGTACTTATGCTCAGTTTTGGAAATAGACATCAACGACACAACACAAACTGTTGTCTACATTCGATACAGAGAAGGGTAGAATGCACATGGATTTTCTGCAGGCATAGGTACTGGACCCGATAGCCATCACTGATTACAAAAGAGAAACATTCGAGTTTCATACTAGAGATGTGCATCTCGCTGATCAGATGGATCTGCACAGGCAAACTGGAGAAATGGTTTTCTCCACATTGGCAAATTCTTCTACTGCAGCTTCTAAATTACAAGTATCTCTAAGCAATGTTCAGACACAACTGAAATTAGAAAAGATATCATCCTTTGCAAAGGATAACATAATTAAGACGTTGGAAGAATTAGTCCTCAATATTGGGTATGACCCCTTGAATGTGAAAGCAGTCGAGGAGATGTTAAAAAAGAAAAATGTTGATATAGCATCTCTGACGAAATAGTTGAAACTGCCACCAACGGAAGATGCACAGGCAAAGGAGATAGCTGAGACAGAAGGGGAAAAGGATGAGATGCTCAAGTTGATCATGGAGCAGAATGCACAGTTGAAAGAGATGGAAGCAGAACTTGAAGGTTAGTGAAAGAGAAGGAACAATCAAAGCCTATGGAAGTTATTCCATTGAGCACAGTTCCACTCATAGGAGTAAGCACAACATCTGCAGCGGGAATCCCCTCAGCAAAAATTCCCTTAGCAACTCCACTAATAGCTCTCGAGAAGACAGTAGAACTGGAAAGTCCATGGAGGAGATGAACTTGYAGGAGACAGAGATTGACAGACTTAAAAAGGAGGTTGAGAACCTTCAGGAACTCAAGTCTTCTTACCAAACCARTTACTCCATATAGAAACAAACATAAGACAAGCTCAAACAGGAATTGCAACAGCTTCAAAAGCAAACAGTGGCAGGCAAAAAACTTGYTGAGSCCAAGAAAAGTGTCTGGATAGATATCTCCAAATCCATAAATGAAATATGGCCTATGGTACAAATCATGTTCGAGAAAAATGAACTGGTGCAAAGAAGCAAGCAGGCTATTGAGAGAATAAGAGGAGAATTGGGAGAGATGCCCACAGAAGCCACWGAGATCATTAAATTTCTAGATTCAAAAACTAGAGAAGAGTTAGAGGAGTTGAAAATTGAAKATAGGACGGAAACCATCCTCGAGGTTAAGAGGGTTCTGACCAAAAGAGGACTAATGCTAYAGCTGGACGAAAAGGTCCAGATTATGGACACATGAGTGCAGAGATTTTTCAGCAAAATTGAAGCTCTGCAGAAGAAAGGCCTCCCTAGCTTAAGGGTCATAAATGACAAGTTAATGACACTCTCTGATTATAAAAAGAAGCTAGCCACAGTGGCCAAAGATAGCTCGGAATTCTCGGGAATATAGGGCAGTATAATGGGCAAGGCGTTCTTAGAAGCTTTGCAGTTAGACATCAATATACAGCACGAGATCCAATATATTTTCATCGTCAAGCCAACTTTTGCCAAGTATACATAGATGGATGAAATATACCGAAGACTACTCAAAGTCAACATTCCCAGTCACCTTCGATGGGAAGAGCTATGCAATCTGATCGAGTAAGAGCTGAGGTGTCCAAGCCCAGTCAACAATCCAATCGGACGAAGTCGTGCAAAGGACTCAACAACGGCTTACCCCAGAAATCAACATGAAGATTTCAACACATCATCAAACAGTTCTTGAATTTTTGTATCTTGTTGAGTTAGTTAGCTAAATTTAGAATTGCCACGTCCTGATCTTTAATGATAGGATCGTATGTAATTTTTGATTATAAATACTTCAAACTTTGAAGTACTGGGGGTTGATCTTTACGCCCTGTAAGCCATAAAGACTGTAATTGTTTATCAAGTGATCTTCCAGTAATACAAAAGGATGTTTCACAGGATTCTCGCGTGTTATTCATTGGTGATGTTTACTTTTATGTGTTAAATGTTTCTCTCGCTCAGTTGCCATATTGTTTTCTAATATAATCTTTTAAAAGTAGTGCATGTTGTAGGATTTATCTTTGTATACCCTGTTTCCGACTTTGAAAGATTTTAATGTTTATCTTTCTTATATTACAGTGAAGAAATTCTTAAATGCTTCTTTACTTTAATAGATATTCTCATCTTTTCTGCTATCCATCACTTCACTGCTAAAGAATCCAATGAATGCATTATCTTTCCCTGTGAAAAGAATCTTTTAATTTCTGTTTAGATCTCTATCTTTATAATACATACCCCATAGCCCAATGGAGGCATAAAAACCTTTTCAGCCAACTCAACAAAAACAAAAGAAACCATTCAATCTTATTTTATTTAACTAGCCTAATATCTCAAAGTTAAAACATATCTAAATCATACAGAGAGATCCCTCTTTGAAGCTGGTAGGGTTAGATTCCAATTTCGAAGTGGTTGGATAAAGTTGCCTCTGGTAAATTTCTTCTACTCTAAATACCTCTGGGAATTTATAGAGTGTTAACATAGTGGCGACTCCACTGGGGAACACTGAACAAACTTTCAACCCCACGATTTCATTTCCCTAGAAGAAAACATTGTTTCTGAACTAATTATAAATCTGAGAAAGAAATAATGTTCAGAGGTTGTTAAAAGCTTGTACATAGTAATCACGGATGCATAAAAATAAAAATTTATAAAATTAAAAAATCTGGCTCCTAAAAGAGCTTATACTCGATCCCACCCAGACCCAGAACCTGTAGTAGCAACTAATAATCTAGAACGGTTACTCAAAAAAAAGACCATTGCAGAAGGTACAGGGAGTCATAGTCCCCTTCACAGGTCCCCTTCTCTTCCAGAGGAACTGGTTGCCCTTCAGGATCTCGACTTTGACACCATTTTTGAACAAATCCTGTTTAGAATGAAATCTGATAGCTTTGTGACTGAAACCGTTTTAGATCCAACCATCCTGCAACCTCGGACCCCTGAATTACTATCTCCTAGGGTGGACCTTGATAAAAGATTCTTTGGAGAATCTGATAAGCTAGAAATTTTGAGAGCGAATCTTGATCAAGCTTTACACCAAGCCCACTTCGAGCAGTCAGTGGAACTTTCTGCCATATCTATCGTTGTAGCCTCTGTAAAACCTGAACCCGCTCACTCTGTGCCTGCTAGTCCTTCATCCTCCTCATCTTTTGTCACCGCCCCACCTATCATCCAAGTTGTTGTCCTGCCCCCTCCACCTATCATGGCAGCCAAATATGCTCCCTTAGTGTTGGCCGCACCTTTACACGCTATGCCCTAGGACTATCAAACAAGACTTCCACATATCGATGGTACTGGGCCCTTGAATGCACAACAACACGTTGATAAAATGAATGATTATTTTGACTTGCAAGAAGTGGATGAAGCTTACGTTCGAATGAGACTATTTGCACAGAGTCTGACTGGGGACATTAAGAAATGGTACAAAGGCTTATGTGCCGCATCAATGGTCGACCTTGCAGCGTTTCAAAGAAGTTTTCTAGACAGATGGGAGGTAAAGAAAAATCCTCTCCAGATCTTGTCAGAATACGAAAACATCAAAAGGAATCAAGGAGAGAAAGTACATGACTCCTGCACCCGATTCAACAATCTGTACAATGCAATTCTAGCTGATATTAAACCTCCACAAGGTTTGGCGTTGATAAAATTCCCTGACGGTTTCGACGCTAATATGTCGTATCAATTAAGGGAAAGAAACTCTACCACTCTCGAGGACATGCAAAAAAGTGCAATAAGTGTGGAGGCCAACTTGTTAGCTAGAAGGGCACGACAGAGGACAGAGAGGAGAGTCACGATTAAAGAGGAACCTTCCATACCCTCTTCTAACGCCAAATTGGATTCATTAGCTAGAGAAATGGAAAGGATGATGGAGAGACTTACTATAGCTGAAAGAAATCCTCCTAGAGAAAATCCACCGGCTCCACAAATTCAGAATCCTAACTTTAGAATAAATCCTCCTCAAATCAGGCAGAGAGATCCTAGGGATCAAAGAGAACAAAGAGGTCCTGATCAACAGATCAGACCACCCCTACAGAAAAATTATGCCGATGAAGGTGAAGAGACAATTGAAGAATTAGATGACATGCATATAAACCTCATGGGCGTTCACGACAACGAAGCCATCTTCCTTACTCAGGAAGAGAAAGAACTTTTCCTTCTTTCTCAAACAGAGTTAAGTGACGAAGCCGAGGAGACAGATCAACAGGCATTTGAAAATGCCATTTTGGATGTACACAGACAGTACAATCTGCGAAGCAAAAAGACAGATGAAAATTCCCCAAAAAAGGTAACCGAAACGAAGAAAATAGTCGAAACCAAGAAAACCTCTGAGCTTTCTACCAAGAAGATCCCTGAGAAAGGTAATGCCGAAACTCCAACAAAAAGAAACCCTACCATTCTACAAATATCAACGCAGACTAAGGTTTCATCAACCAATCGACCAAGTACTTATGCCCAGAAAACTATGGTGGACAGACCAGAATTGCTGAGCCAAAGCAGAGAACCTACTCCTTTCAACCTTGAAGGGGAATTATCCAAAGTGAAGATTTCTATTCCCCTTTCCGAGTTGATGAGTAAGAACAGTTACCGATCGCAGGTGATCAAAGCACTGAGCATTGAACCTAATATAAGCACAAAGGCTTTAACCGTCGGATCTGCGAATCATTCGGACACGATAAATCTTACCGATGATCAACCTAAACTCCTGTTTGGCCCTGAAGTTGATGGTCAGACTGACACTTGTGTTGTTGCTCCTTTTTACATCAGCCTTAATATACACGACCTGATTTTGCATAATGCTATGTTAGATTCGAGTGCTTCCCACAACATGATGCCTAAAGAAGTGATGGAAAAACTGGGACTCGAGGTCACTAGGCCCTACAAGGATTTGCACTCTTTTGATTCCAGCAAAGTCAGATGTATCGGATTAATCAAAGACTTATGCATCACCCTAGTTCAGATTCCAGCAAAAAGCATGGTTATGGATGTTGTGGTTGCGAACATTCCCCCGAAATATGGTATGTTGCTATCCAGGTCTTGGGGGGCCAAGTTGAAAGGCACGTTGCAGTTGGATATGTCATATGCCACCATCCCAGTATTCAGACAACAAAGAAGACTGTACAGAGAGACACTGATGAAATATATGGTTAGCAACCAAGAAAAGCCACATAACTATCCTCTGTACTCTGCACACTCCGATATAGATTCATTCATCCTATATAACGATGACGATACGGAAGAACAAATCGCTCAGCTGGAAGAAGATACATTTGACCCGAAAGAAGGCCAAGAAATCACTGAGGCAAAAGGGAGGGAAATCGTAATAAGTGAAGAATTACTAGCAGATTTCTGGAGCATGGACTTCGATGGAGCTGCAAGCAAAGAGGGAGATGGAGCAGGAGTTTGGTTGCATAATCACAAATCCAGGTATTTGGAGAACCATTCTTACAAACTGAATTTTCAATGCACTAACAACATAGCCGAGTATGAAGCTTTGATGCTCGGTCTGAAACTACTAAAGAAGGTTGGTGCCAAACAAATCATGGTAAGAAGTGATTTTGAATTAATTATCAAACAAAGTAAAGGCGAGTATGCAACAAAACATCCCCGGCTTAGAGCTTATAGGAATGTTGGTTTGGATGCCCTTCAATGTTTCAAAGAAATTGATTTGCAGGTGATGCCCAGGGGACAGAACATTTTGGCAGATGGTTTAGCTACGTTAGCAACTACATGCAAGATACCTTTTCATTCCACTCACCCGTACATGGTGGAGGTGAAATGCAAACCGACTGTCCCGGACAACATCGGATAATGGCAGGTATTTGGGAACGATGACCAAATTGAATATTTTCTACAATGTAAAAATGGTTTCGAGTGTACAAACATAGACTTAGAAAATGATGATGAAAATGTAATTAAATCTGTTTTTGTAAATAATAGTGTAAATAAAATAGATTTAGAAGAATCAGGTGAAGATGAGATAGATTCTGATGTTTTGCATTTAAAGAGTAATGTTTTACCTAGGGGTTTAGTTCCGTTAGAAGATTTATTTGATTTTAATGATGGAGCTAAGAAACCTAAAATTGAAGCCAGTGGTAAAGAGGTTGAAGACTGTAACATAGGGACAGAAGAGAAACCCAAGATGGTAAAGCTTTCCATTTCTTTACCCCCTAAGCAGAAACTCAATTACATTGAACTTTTCAAGGAATACGTGGATGTGTTCGCTTGGGGTTACCAAGACTTAAAATCTTATGACACAAGCATCATACAACATAGGATCCCGATAAAAGAAGATCAAAAACCTTTCAGACAGAAACTTAGGAGAATCAATCCCAAGTTGCTTCCCTTGATAGAAAAAGAAATCAAAAAGATGTATGATGCTAAAATTATAGTTCCCTTATGATTTTCCAAATGGGTTTCAAATCTGGTCCCAACCCGAAAGAAAACTAGGGAAATCAAGCTTTGCATTGATTTCCAAAACCTGAATAAGGTTTCCCTAAAGGACAACTACCCACTGCCAAAAATGGACCACATGTTACAAAAGGTAGTTGGATCCAGCCGAATCTCCTTATTGGATGGTTTCTGAGGCTACAACCAAGTTCTCGTTCACCCAGATAATCAAGAGAAAACAAATTTCACAACACCTTGGGGTACCTTCATGTATGTGAAAATGCCTTTCGGTTTGATGAACGCTGGGGCCACTTTCCAAAGAATGATGGATAATTCTTTTGTGGAAGAACTTGGCAAGTTTATTGTCATTTATCTGGATGACGTAACTGTTTTTTCCCAGTCTGATGAAGAGCACTTACGACATCTTAGACAAGTGTTTGAGAAATTCGGGAAATTTGGGATTTCTCTAAATCCTAAGAAAAGCCTTTTCGGATTAGAAGAAGGTAAACTATTGGGGCACATAATCTCTAAGGATAGAATTAAGATAGATCCCAGCAGAATAGAAGCCATTCAGAAACTGGAACACCCAAGGAATATCAAAGAGTTACAATCTTTCATTGGCAAAATAAACTTCCTAGGAAGATTCATGCCTAACCTGGCTGAGCTTCTCAGGAATATCACCAACATGTTAAAAAAGGACACAAAAATAAAATGGGACACTGAATCCAAGCAGTCTTTTGAACAAGTTAAACATGCACTCACACAGGCTCCAGTTTTGATCAGTCCTGACTTCACCAAAGATTTTTACCTTTTCTCTTTCGCTTCTGAACATACCATTGCAGCAATATTACTACAGAAAAACATCGAAGGGTATGAACAACCCATAGCCTTTTTCAGTAAATCTTTAAGAGATGTTGCTTTGAATTATAAAATAATGGAGAAACAAGCTTTTGCCCCAGTAAAAGCCATAAAGGATTTTAGAGTATATATTCTCCATCCCCACACCATTGCATACGTTCTAAACATCATAGTAAGGGACATTTTAACCCAGGACAATCTAGATGGCAGAAGAGGGGAATGGATTTCTATTATTTTGGAGTATGACATAGAGATTAAGCCTACTAAACTGATTAAAGGTCATGGTCTAGCAAAGTCAATGGTTGAGTCTAATTTCTATGCTCTTGATATTAATTTCTTAGCTGCAGTAGATGAACAGGGAGAGCAGGGAACTCCAAGCGTGAAAGAGGTATTTCTAAACTCTCCATGGTACGCAGACCTGATATTTTATTTGCATAACTTACAAGCTCCCCCCTTGTCTGACCAAAACTAAAGCTAGGTTTTTGAAATTGAAAGCATTAAAATTTTGCATTCTAGAAGACAATCTTTATTGGAAGGATCCTGGAGGTATTTTGTTGAATTGTCTGTTAAAGGATGAAGTTGACAAAGTATTGTAGAATTTTCATGCAGGACACTGTGGTGGTCACCTAAGCTGGAAGACCATAGCTAATAAAATCCTCAGAGCTGGTTTCTATTGGCCTACACTATTCGCTGATGTGCATCGGAAAGTGACTTTGTGCCATAAATGTCAGGTGTTCGGGGGCAAAAAGAAGCTCATTCCTTTGCCCCTGAAACCAATATCTGTTGAAGCTCCTTTCCAACAATGGGGATTAGACTTTATCGGAGAAATACATCCTCCCTCTTCGGGCCAACACAGGTGGATTCTTACTGCTACGGACTATCTCACAAAATGGATCGAAGTTGTACCAAGTAGGCAAGCTACTGATTCTGTCATTATTAAATTTCTAGAAAATAATACCTTGTCTCGTTTTGGGTGTCCAAGAAAAATCATAACTGACAATGTAGCTGCTTTCCAATCTAAGAAGCTCACAGATTTTTGCAACCAGTATCATATCGGTTTGGGACACTCCACAGCTTATTACCCTCAGGGAAATGGGCTAGCTGAGTCATCAAATAAAACCCTAGTGAACATTATTAAGAAGACGTCGCAAGAAAACAAAAAGTCATGGCATAACAAGTTGGTTTTCGCACTGTGGGCTGACAGACTGACCACTAAGAGGTCCATTGGTATGTCTCCATATTAGTTGGTCTATGGCACTGAAGCAGTTTTTCCTACCTCCTTAGGGGTTCCCATCATGAAACTGCTACAAGAGATGCAAGCCGAGACGAACAACTCCCAAAGAAGGATAAACCAGATGATCCACTTGCAATAGTCCAGAGAAGAAGTATACAACAAAACTCAGGTTGTCCAGGAGAGCATTAAAAATATATTTGATAAAAGAACTAAAGAAGATGACTTTGAGCTAGGTGATCTGGTTCTGAGGTGGGATGCTTGAAATGAAGATAAGGGGAAGCATGGAAAATTCGACAGTCTATGGAAGGGACCTTACATGATTCAAGCATTAAGATGAAATGATGCTTTTATGCTCAACAACAACGATGGGACCAATCTGCCAGGAGGACCTGTGAATGGCAGAATGCTGAAGCGCTATTCCCCTCCTCAGTAGGGACTTTCAGTCACACCTTTCCATTGTACAAATCATTTCATTTTGCTTACAAGTTTTTAGGTGAATAACTTTGATCGGATGGTTGAAACCCACAAAGAAGGCACTAGGTTTTCAGAATATCAGGAAACATGATTCTTGCCACTTAACAAGGAGAGTACCATCCTCAGGTGGAACCGCTGTTGTAACCCTATAATTTATAGGATCAACTGGTGACTGAAAATTTTATCCTTTTATTGCTTTGGTTGCCAAATAATTTTTCATTCTGCAAATAATTTGAGTAAAAAAAAAAAAAAAAAAAGAGGGCATAAAAGAAATTGAATAGAACCCCATGTGCTAACAATGACTTGGTTCATACAGTTTGAACATGGCCAAGTCATTTTAAATTGACGTTGATAGGATTAGTGAATAAGCTTGGCTAAACTGTTTAATCTTAGCCAAGCAAATTAGGTTAGCTAGTGAATAAGTTTGACCAAACTGCCTAATATTGGTCAAATAACCCTGGGATAAAGTAATTTCTTAGTCCAATAGTTTAATCTGGGCTAAATGTCATAGGCAATTAGGTTAGAGCATAGGTTAGTTTACCTTATCTCAATAAAACAAGGCATGGTGATCGATGTTGAATCATATCTTTGATGTTTAAAAGTTGGATGTCTAACCCCCATGGTAATAAAAACAGGGAAAGCCCAGGCAAACCCACATGAAGCGCTTATCCTAAGTTTTCAAAGCAAATATGAGTTTGTGCTCATAGATTAAAGACGATGCATAGATGAACGACTGAGGTGCTAGCGCTCAGATCTACGGTTGACAAGTTTTTCTGGACTCCCCCGACCGTTCTACCTTTAACGGTAGTGGGGGGGTCCGAAATCATGGATAACAAAGGCACGCATCTGAACGACTGAGACGTCGGTGCCTAGATCCACAGTGGAGAGTGAATTTCNGGGGGGGGGGGGGTCTGGAATGCTGGTTAAACATTGCGCGCAAATCTACGGTCCAGCGGTAGGCGTGTCGATGGACGGTTGATGGTATTTTTCGGACCCCTTGACCGATCTATTTTTGACGATGGGGGGGGGTCTAGAATGGGATGTTTTTTCTGGTGGGCCCCCTTTTCTAACGTGGCAGGAATCCATTGCTCCAGACTCCTGCCACTTACCACTTACCATTTTCTGACATACCCCGTCTCCTCATGACATCATTTTCCACTATTTTCCCCTAAGGGTCACTTCTCATTACTCTGTCAGTCCATTCCCCCTGTTCACCCGTTACAAGTCCCTTCACCATGGTCAGTTCCCAATCAACACCCTCCATGTCACCCGATCATATTCATCATTTAGTGTTACCTGCCATCTCACGCTCCAAAAGACCTGTTGGCCATTTATTACAGGCTAACTTATCCGTTAGCCTACTGATCTGTTCCCCGCACCCAACGGGTATCTGTTTGCTCAAAACGACTCTTTTCCTTCATTCTCCCATTGCTTACTTTGTCATCGCACCAGAGATTTTATCCCTGTCTTATCTCCATTCCAGTCAGCCATCCAAAACCACAGTCATCCCCACTAACATTTTGTTTGAATTGCAGGTATTTTCACAGTGATGGCGCCAAATTCCAAGAAAGCAGAAGCCGAGGAAAATCCTTTCCTCCCACCTCCTGTTGATCTCGACAAGATCCATTTGGCCGACAAAGATCATTTAATCGCAGACACCAGGTGCGAATTTGACTTCGCGGATTTGCAGTCATGGCTCAAAGACACTTTCTTAGATCAGAGCGATGAAATTGGGCTCTGGGAGTGCAACCTTCCTCTGTATCTTTTCCCCCAGGTTCACCATTTCCCTGAATTTGCCCTCAAATGCCAGGCTCATTACCTCCCCGACCAGAGAGCCATAATATCTTCATTAGGAGAAACTTTGTTCTTCATCACACCAGAGGCCATTGATCATATGATGTAGATACCCAGAACTGAATCTGCCTCCCCTTTCAATCTTGAAGTCATAACGGAGTTGTACCAGAAACTATCTTTCCCTCAGAGAGCCCAGATTTTCAAGCTTTTTCTCCCACATGCTACTCAACTCCCCAAGACAAATCCCCCCTATCCTTCCTCCCTGTTCTCAGAGAAGGGGAACCAAGTCATTTCATTGCTCTGTGCTTTACTCGGTTATTTTTCAGACCAATGGGTCGATGAAACCATATTGGGTTTTCTGTCCATTTTCTCCACAGAAGAAAAACCTACCACTCAGTTCGACTACAACACTTTCGTAGTGGACAATATTCACGAGCATTTTTCAAATTTCGCCACAAAGGGCATGTTCTGGTATTCCTCAATACTGGCCTACATGTTCACTTTCTTTCAAGCGGACAGTTTCTCCTTTTCAATGCAGAAAATGGACAAAGACGGGAGGCCGCAGTCGGTAATAACTTGGACTCCGCTACTCAGACAAACTTCCACAGAGTTCATTTTGAAACAGTTTATCGAGTAGTTTTACGACCTAGTGGTAAGCATGCTCAGTGGTAGACCTGAACCAAGAATAAATGAGGAGATTCAAAGGATTTTACACCTCTTAGACCTTGCAAAAAATGGAGACTGGTATCTTTACGAAAACCACACCGAGATCAGAGTATATGGATGCGAGTTAGCTCCATACAAACTGCCCAAGTATCTGCCCGTGAGGATATTTGCCCTGGAGTACATAAGGCAAATGATTAACCTCGATGACATACATTTTGTGTCGATGAAAAAGAAGCAACAACTTAGAATTAAAGGGAAAATAGGGTCTTTCATCTGTAACAGCTGAGGCACTGGGGAGGAAGCAGACAAACTGTTGAAATAAATGAAGTTTCATGTTAGTTTCATATGGCACTATGATCCGTGTGAGATAATTTCTGAGATGAGGATTAAAAATAAAAATGTTCCATATGTTCATACACCCAAGCCTAAGATAGAGAAGTTCGCAAATGAAACAGAATGGGAGTCGAACACTCTGGTACAGATAGAACAACATGACCCTTCGGTCACCATCTCACAAACAACTACACCACAAGTTCCCAAAGAGAAAAGATCCAGGAAGGATACTTCACCTTCCGTCATCGAAGTCTCGGCTGGAGATTTCCAATTACACACCAAAAGGCCAAAAGCCAGTCATACATCTGACACGGCTGGTGAAAAGGAAATCCAATCCACTACAACTATGAAAGATGATCGGTCACTTCTTAGCACAAGCAACAAACAGATCATGTCTACAGTTTCATCCAAGAATCCTACGAATACTCCACTAGTTGACCAACCAAGTAAAGTAGGACCAAAGTTGAGTGTTTTTGAGAAGTATGACCAGATCAAAAAGAAAAATCAAATGTTGACCAATAGTACTTATGCTCAGTTTTGGAAGTAGACATCAACGACACAGCACAAACTGTTGTCTGCATTCGTTATAGAGAAGGGTAGAATGCACATGGATTTTCTGCAGGCACAGGTACCAGACCCGAAAGCCATCACTGATTACAAAAGAGAAACATTCGAGTTTCATACTAGAGATGTGCATCCCGCTGATTAGATGGATCTACACAGGCAAACTGGAGAAACGGTTTTCTCCACGTTGGCAAATGCTTCTACTATGGCTGCTAAATTACAGGTATCTCTGAGCAATGTTCAGATACAATTGCAATTAGAAAAGATATCATCCTTTGCAAAGGATAATAGAATTAAGACGCTGGAAGAATTGGTCCTCAAGATCGGGTATGACCCCTCGAATGTGAAAGCAGTCGAGGAGATGTTAAAAAAGAAAAATGTCGATATAGCATCTCTAAGGAAACAATTGAAACTACCACCAACGGAAGATGCACATGCAAAGGAGATAGCTGAGACAGAAGGGGAAAAGGATGAGATGCTCAAGTTTATCATGGAGCAGAATGAACAGTTGAAAGAGATGGAAGCAGAACTAGAAAGGTTAATGAAAGAGAAGGAACAATCAAAGCCTATGGAAGTCATTCCATTGAGCGCAATTCCACTCATAGGAGTAAGCACAACATCTGTAGCGGGAATCCCCTCAGCAGAAATTCCCTCAACAACTCCACTAACAACTCTGGAGAAGATAGTAGAACTGGAAAAATCCATGGAGGAGATGAACTTGCAGGAGACAGAGATTGGCAGACTTAAAAAGGAGGTTGAGAACCTTCAGGAACTCAAGTCTTCTTACCAAACCAGTTACTCCATTGTAAAACAAACATCAGACCAGCTTAAACAGGAATTGCAACAGCTTCAAAAGCAAACAGTGGCAGGAAAAACACTTGCTAAGGCCAAGGAAAGTGTCTGGATAGATATCTCCAAATCCATAAATGAAATATGGCCTATGGTACAAATCATGTTCGAGCAAAATGAACTGGTGTAAAGAAGCAAGCAGGCTATTGAGAGAATAAGAGGAGAATTGGGAGAGATGCCCACAGAAGCCACTGAGATCATTAAATTTCCGAATTCAAAAACCAAAGAAGAGTTAGAGGAGTTGAAGATTGAAGATAGGACGGAAACCATCCTCGAGGTCAAGAGGGTTCTGACCAAAAGAGGACTAATGCTACAGCTGGAGGAAAAGGTCCAGATTATGGACACAGGAGTGCAAAGACGTTTCATCAAAATTGAAGCTCTGCATAAGAAAGGCCTCCCTGGCTTAAGGGTCATAAATGACAAGTTAAGGACACTCTCTGATTATAAAAAGAAGCTAGCCACAGTGGCCAAAGATAGCTCAAAATTCTCGGGAATATAGGGCAATATAATGGGCAAGGCGTTCTTAGAAGCTTTGCAGTCAGATATCAACATACAACACGAGATCCAATATATTTTCATCGTCAAGCCAACTTTTGCCAAGTATACAGAGATGGATGAAATATACCGAAGACTACTCAAAGTCATCATTCCCAGTCACCTTTGACGGGAAGAGCTATGCAATCTGATCAAGTAAGAGCTGAGGTGTCCAAGCCCAGTCAACAATCCAATCAGACGAAGTCGTGCAGAGGACTCACCAACGATTTACCCCAGAAATCAGCATGAAGATTTTAACACATCATCAAACAGTTCCTGAATTTTTGTATCTTGTTGAGTTAGTTAGCTAAATTTAGAGTTGCCATGTCCTGATATTTAATGATAGGATCGTATGTAATTTTTTTATTATAAATACTTCAAACTTTGAAGTACTAGGGGCTGATCTTTACGCCTGTAAGCCATAAAGACTGTAATTGTTTATCAGGAGATCTTCCAGTAATACAAAGGGATGTTTCACAGGATTCTCACATGTTATTCATTGGTGATGTTTACTTTTTTGTGTTAAATGTTTCTCTCGCTCAGTTGCCATATTGTTTTCTAATATAATCTTTTAAAAGTAGTGCATGTTGCAGGATTTATCTTTGTATACTCTGTTTCCGACTTTGAAAGATCTTAATGTTTATCTTTCTGATATTACAGTGAAGAAATTCTTAAATGCTTCTTTACTTTAATAGATATTCGCATCTTTTCTGCTATCCATCACTTTACTGTTAAAGAATCCAATGAATGCATTATCTTTACCTGTGAAAAGAATCTTTTAATTTATGTTTAGATCTCTATCTTTATAATACAGACCCCATAGCCCAATGGAGGCGTAAAAACCTTTTCAGCCAACTTAACAAAAACAAAAGCAAACCATTCAATCTTATTTTATTTAACTAGCCTAACATCTCAAATTTAAAACATATCTCAATCATACAGAGAGATCCCTCTCTGAGGCTGGTAGGGTTAGATTCTAGTTTCAAAGTGGTTGGATAAATTTACCTCTGGTAAATTTCTTCTACTCTGACAACCTCTGGGAATTTATACAACGGTAACAGGTGGCACCACTTTTCTAACCCTTTATTTTGCAAGGATTTGAAGTGATTGATGTTGTACTTGGATATTAGGAGGATCTAGGTTGATGCTTCTATTCTTTCAAGACATTTGAAGAAGATCCCTCTACATTTCACCAAAGAATGACTCCATCACCGAAAGAGATTCCAAGCACAAGCTTGCTTTCTTCTCCTCTCTCTTTAGTTTCTAAAAGAAAATCATTTGCTTACTTTCTTGCATGCTATCATAGATCTAGGTTAGCTTTTTGAAAGTTAAATTTAGTTTCTATTGTTTCATGCATGGGACTTAGATCTAAGTTTTGTTTCTCCTTTTCAATCTAAATGATAGATCTAAGTACCTTTCATGCAATTTTCTGAATTTCATCTCTCTATCTTAAGATAGAAGGTTGCTTCTTTTTGCATTTAAAATCTAGCTAATTAGGAGTTTTATGTTTGTTGTTCTGGGATAGCCAACAAAAATACCTAAGAGGGCTTAGTCTAGGTTCATCTAAAGCCTCTAAACCCCTTAAAAAAGTAGCATTCTTGCATGAGAAAATATCAAGAAAATTTGGTTAAGTTTATTCCTTTTATTTTTAGTTTCTTAAAGTGTTTTCTATCATCTTCTAATCTTTTTCTTTGTTGGTTTTTAGCAGGTCCGTCACAAAACAAGGGGGAAATCTGGCGAAAGTGAAGCTAAACTGAAGATTTTCTGCCTCAAGTTGGACCCTTTGAAGACCAAGACTTTTAGAAAGAGAAACATTGTTGATTCTATAAAGGATTTTTTGATCCCACATGTCTCATCATTGAAAACTCCCAAGCAAATGCTTGATGCCCTATCTTGACTATATGAACACAAGAATATCAATTAGAAGATGACGTTGAGGACACAACTCAAGAGTGTGAAGATGCAGAGTTCAGAAACAATTCAATGCTACTTCACAAGGGTGTCTCAAATCATAGAACAACTTGAATTCATTGGAGACATAATCGAAGAAGAGGAATTGGTAATAACTACTTTGAATGGTCTCCTAGGATCGTGGGAATCATTCATTCAAGGAATTTGTTCAAGAAGGAATTGAACAAAGTTTAGTAGACTATGGGAGGATTGCACTCAGGAAGAAGCTAGATTGGCAGCAAGAGAAGAGAAACTAGGGGATGAAGAAAATCAAGCTCTAGTAGCACATGCGAGAAAAGGAAAGAGCAAGAAAGAGGTTTACTCACATAATAAGTGTCAAGGTTCACATAAGACACAAAAGTTTCAAAAATATTACTCAAGTTACATATGCTACATCTGACAAAAGATGGAACACATTGGAATAAACTTTCCTAACTCAAAAGAGCAGGTCAGAAAAGGAAAGTATAAAAGACATCATGCTCGTGCCGAAAAAGACGATGAACCTGTTCAAAAGAGAGCCAAAGAAGATGACTCAAGCGAAGAATATGTATTGATACAATCTCTTACAGGAATAGTTACTCATGGAAGTGACACGTGGCTTATTGATAGTGCTGCTCATAAGAACATGACAAGTTACAAGTTTTCTTTCTCATAATTAGTTCAGAAAGATTCACCTCACAAGGTAAAGCTCAGTGGTGACTATCAATATCCCATTAAAGGAGTAGGAGAAGCTTCTTATAGATTGGATTCCGGAAAAAATTATGAAGATGAAGGATGTTTTGTATGTACTTGGTTTGAAAAATAATCTCCTTTCTATCTCAGCATTGAATGAGAAAGGATTCAGAGTGGCTTTCATTGATGGTGAAGTTCTCATGTGGCCAAGAGGAAAGTCTATTGTGGTGATTGGTGTTCAAGAAGGAGGTCTATAAAAGTTAAAGGGACATTCAGATTCAACATTAGTACACAACACAGTTACTCCAAGTGAGCTATGGCATGGAATATTTCCTCACATACATTACAAAGCACCACTGATCATTAGGAAGATGGTGACAGGTTTGCCATAAATCCAAGTGAATCACGAAGGCATATGCAAGGGATGCACACAAGGAAAGTACGTGAAGAAACCATTTCCAAGCAGTGATGGCAAAGCCAAAGGATCCTTTGACATCGTACATTTAGGCGTGTGTGGACTAATGTCAACCACTTCACTTAGAGGGTATGTATACTATGTTTCATTTGTTGACGATTTCTCACGTAAAACTTGTATTTATTTTTTGAAAGCTAAAAGTGAAGTATTCAACAAGTTCAAAGAATTCAAAGCACTTGTTGAAAACCTTTCTAGAAAGAAGATAAATATTTTGAGATCGGATAATGGAGGAGAATTCAGATCAGATGAATTCAAGGCATTCTTCAAAGAAGTTGGGATTAAGAAGGAGCTCTTTACTCCCTACAATCCTCAGCAAAATGGTGTGGCAGAAAGAAGAACTGAACAATCATGGAAGCAATGAAGGCGATGATTCTCGATCAAGACTTATCGATGCATATGTGGGAAGAAGCATCCAGGACCACAATATATGTGTATAACGGAAGTCCCCACCATATACTTGGGAACAATGCACCAAGAAATGTTTACAGGTAAAAAGCTAGAGGTCAACCACCTGAGGATATTTGGATGTCCAGTGTATGTGCATGTCCCCAAGGACAAGAGATCGAAGTTATAACCTTATGGAAATAACGGTATATTTGTTGGATATAGTGAGACATCGAATGCATACAAAGTCTACATCCCTGGTCATCGGTAGATTGAGACTAGCAGAGATGTCACCTCCGATGAGGATGCAACTTTTAGTAGATCAAGACAAAATCATTTAGATGAGGTCCATGGTGAGGAACCTAAAGCTCCCAGAGTTGCAAATACAGATGTAGGAAATGATGTTGTACTAGAAGATAATGATATGCAAAAACCACAGAGACATGCAGATTCATCCCTAGAGATGAATACTAAAAAGAGAATACTAACTTGGGCTCGAGAAATTATTCAGGATACATAGAAGTATTATGCTCCATATGGATCCTTTAGAGAAAGCAAGAGACCATGATAATACTCTACTTACATGGCATTGCTAAGTGACATTATTGGTGTTGAGCCTACCAGGTATGAAGAGGTTGCAAAGAAGAGAGAATGGAAGGATGTCATGATTGAGGAGTGCGAGTCCATTGTAAATAATGATGTTTGGGATGTGGTTCCAAGATTGAAAGACAATACAATGGTAAGCTCCAAGTGGATCTACAAGATGAAGCATTCAACAGATGGTAGTGTTCAGAAGTACAAGGCAAGATTCATGGCACGTGGTTTCTCCTAGAAAGAAGGAATAGGTTATGAGGATACATTTTCTCTTGTGGCGAGATACACTTCGACTAGAACTATACTTGTGATAACTACAATAATGGAGTGGAAGGTACACTAGATGGATGTGAGTATAACCGTATAGGAAGTGTATGTGGAGAAGCCACAAGGTTTCGAGACACATGTGTGCAGATTGAAGAAAGCCTTGTATGGATTAAAGCAAGCACTCAGGGCATGGTACGATAGAATTGACAGTTTCCTGATGAGTTTGGGATTTACCAAGAGTAAAGTAGATTCCAATCTTTACTACAATGTTGTAGATGGTGGAACAATGATATTATTGTTATATGTGGATGACCTATTTTTAACAGGAGACAAGAAGCTCATCACTGAACGTAAGAGGAAGCTTGTTACATAGTTCGAGATGAAACACCTGGGTATAATGCATTATTTCTTAGGTCTAGAGTAATGGCAGAGACTGAGTGAGATTTTCCTTAACCAAGGAAAATATACTATAGATATTCTATAGAGATTCAGAATGATGGATTGGAAAGCCATGCCTACATCGTTGGTGTAAAATCTGAAGTTATTGAGTGATACATCTTTAGAGACAGTGGATGCCACCATGTATAGAGAGATGAATGGTTCATTGATGTACTTAATAAACACAAGGCCAAATGTATGTTTTGCGGTGAACACATTCAGTGGGTATATGGTTTAGTCGTGACGTGTACACTTGATTGCAACAAAACATGTGATGAGGTACCTAAAAGGTACAGTTGATTATGGACTCATATGTGTTTCAGATCACAAGATAAGGTTGCAAGGCTTTGCTGATTCAAATTAAGCCGCTAGTGTTGCAGACCGAAAAAGTACATTTGGATGTTGCTTTAGTTTGGGATCAACTATGATCTCATGGTTTAGCAAGCAACAGACTAGTGTGGTGCTTAGTACGGCTGAGGTAGAGTATATAGCAACATGTTCAACTAACAACGAAGCAATGTGGCTTCTAAAGTTGCTTTCGGGATTGTTTGATCTCGAGTTAGAGGCGACTTGTATTTGGTGTGACAACTAGAGTTGTGTGAAGTTGTCAGAGAACCCAATGTTTCATGAAAAGTCCAAGCATATAAAGATAAGGTACCATTATATCAGAGATATGGTGCAGAAGGGAGCAGTAAAGCTCTAGTATGTCGCTACATATGAG
The DNA here is from genome assembly GCA_009831015.1 of Picea engelmannii. Classification (NCBI taxonomy): domain Eukaryota; kingdom Viridiplantae; phylum Streptophyta; class Pinopsida; order Pinales; family Pinaceae; genus Picea; species Picea engelmannii. The sequence goes on from ML794127.1 coordinate 115,188, forward strand.
TAGATAGCATACGTCTTGACCAAGCTTCTATCAAGAGTGAAGTTTGTGTACTTCAGGGACAAGCTTGGTGTGGTCTAGAAGGACTTCCCTAGTAAGAGGGAGTGATGAGTTACATATGCGATTCTAGGGAAGCGACATCAACAACGGGTAGGAATTCATGGGCATGTTATCGACTGTGGCACCAGTCAGCATGACCTTGCACAAGGTTAACATATATCGAGCCTTCGGGGCTGGCCAGTTTCCCAACTTTTCAAGTTGGGGGGCCAACCTGTGTGGTTGGAGGTGTTTCCTAGCCTTGGGATAGATGGGTAGTGTGTGCACACTACATCGCCTAATCCTTGTGATTAAATGCCTGGTCATTGTGGACCAGCTGCCTGGTGTGCCAACCAGAGGTTACTAGTTCTGTATGAACTAGATGCCATATTTTATGTGAGGTGGCGAGTTATTGGTTCTGTATGAACTAGATTCCAGATTTTGTGTGAGCTGGCGAGTTACTAGTTTTGTATGAACTAGATACATAATGAGCTAGCGAGTTACTAGTTCTGGATGAACTAGTTCTAATTGTTAAAACTTAAAGAATAATTAATACACTTAATTGCTTAAGCGAAATTTTAACAAAAAGAAGAAAAATGTAAAGGTTGTTGTAAACTTGGAATAAGATATTAAATTACAATAGGAAAACAAGTGATTACAACAACAATAAAATCAACCATTTGACAAGTAATAAACCAATGAAACAAGAGAGTTAAACCCTAAATTAAATTAGGGTTTTATTCATAAAAAAAAATAAAAAAATTTAAGAGGCATACAACTACCCTAAAACCCTAGATATCCATCCCTAGAAGTCTATAATAATAAATCCACAATGTATTTTAGGGTTTAAAAATGTCTATTAGGTTAACAACATACATAAAAAGTCAAAATGAGTAGTCTCTTTTGTGTATGGAAATGAATATTTACTATTATAAAACCCAAATCTAACCTTAAAACATTAAAAATAGAGTAAATTTCATATTTAATGATAGATTATCGGGAGACTGACTAGTGACTACTATATATTTTAGGCATATGGGTCAATTTAGGACTCCTTTGGAGAGAAGTTGATGGAGATAGGATGAGATCTAAATGTTGTTCACTAGTAACCCACATCTAACACATTCAATCAATTAAAATGGAACAAGATCACCTCTCAAGTTATTGCATCTAATGTGTCTGGGGGTTTGCTTCTTAAGATGGTTAATGAGGACATCCAATGTATTGGTCTTTCTCCAATGTTGCAATCCAATTTCAACAAAGCAATGAGAGAACAATTTCCAGATGTCACTGTCACGAAGAACTATTTCTTTGCAGGGTGTAATGACTATATTTCAATCACGAACAAGCTTGGGCCACCACTGATCCAACTAGAGTAGAATGGTTGTGTTGTTTCTCAAGTTGTTGCTGCGAGGGAACAATGCCAAGGCACCATGTGAGGTTTAGAGGAAACCTCTCCCATTTTAGGCTTCCCAAGGATAACCAAGAAGTAAGAGGGGGTATCCCTTTAAGTCAAAAGTAAGGAAAGTAGATAGGCATCAAATTATTATCATGAGTCTTTCCAAATATCTCAAAAGCACAAAATAATGATTTTAAAGCAAGTCAACGTTATCCAATTCCCATCGGATTGTATATGAAGAAAACTAGATCCTAGCTTCCAACATAATGGATATGGAATAAACTAATATCAAATTACTTTAAATCAATTAAGAAATGTGTTATTAAAGGTAAAACAATCACATCAAATAAATAAAGAAGTTTAAACTATAGCCATTACAACTTAATTTCATGAACAACATCTCGATCCATACACAGTAATAGATACTCAATGTATTTAGGTTAACAAATATTATTCACTGAAATCTCCAAAGTTAAATGATCATCAAAATAACCATGTATGTTAAACTGAAAATATATTATCTAGATAATTAACTATTTTCAAGGAAAGGTCATGTAAAACCATTGAAATGAATTCATGGTGTAATCCATAAATTGACAATTAATAAAATTAAAACATATATATGAAAAGAAATGATAAACACAACAAAAATCCAACATGAATCAGTTTCTAATCTCACTTCAAACCATTAAATAAATATTGTCAAAACACTTGAAGGACCAGAAAACCTTGTTAGAGCGAGCTCTTGGAAAGCAACGTATGACTTTCTAGAAAATGTTGACCCTCTCAGAGTCTTCAATAGATGCTTTTATAAGACTTTTGCATAATTGTCAAATAACTAACTTTAAACTAAAACTTTAAATAAACCTAACTAAAATAACTACTTCTTAAACTTAATCTTCAGACCACATTGACTTTTCTTGTTGGGTGGTGGAATGCTAGTTGTCGACTCAATGGTCATTATCTTCTTTCCTTTCTGAGCTGCTTCCTTTTGATTTTGAATACTTGTTTCTGCAATAATTGGGGCCACTTTGATTGTTGTTTCATTTTCTTCATGAGTTTGCGTTATTATCTCACATTGGAGCTTGATGGGAACATGTTTAAACCGAAGCATATCAATTCATTCAACATTTGTTGGGATCGGTTGCTTGAGCATTTTTTTGTATAATAMTTCTAATTATGTAGTCATGGTACAAGGACTAGCAGGAAGATTTATCAAGAGATCAATAAGTAAAGACAAAATAGCAAATTATTTTCCTAATAAGCCAACAATGATMTTTCCCGAGAAGACTTGATTTTCTCCTATACCAAATTGTGTATTGCCCCTACATGCAACCAATATTTGAGAGTAGGGATCTTTTGAGTGTAGCCATGGGTTAGTTCCCTATGAGATGGCAAACCAAGCTTTCTGATCTTCCCAAACTGTCTCTTGAATTTAATGATTGACGGATGAACTTCTTCAACCTTGACAACCAAATATTTAAGCAACTCCCCTTTTTCTATAATGCTTTTAACAATCGATACTACTTCGAACCTGTCTTTAACTCATGCATCTTTTAGATCATGATTGGAGAGGTGATTCATGAATTCAATAATTCTCTCTTCCTGGGGTATATTTTTCACAATATCGGACAAGTGATTGCTAATATCCAATATACCATTCTTAACGTTCATTGTCTCACAATCATGATATATTTCAAGATGAAATCTAAATTGGTCCATTGTAGAGTTAATTTGATCCCAAAGTATGTGTCTTACTTCTACAAAGTGTTGTGTGTCAGTTGTTTTCTCTAATGCATCTTCTAACAATTTATTTAAGTTCTATTTTTCTTCCAACAAAGTATTTATACTCTAAGATTTTTGTTCAATTTGTCCTTTAAGTTCCTTTATATATTTTTCTCTTTGTTGGTTGTTATCTTGATGATCAAATATTGAACTTGTGGCTATAATAGGTAGTATCAATTCAAAAGAAGAATTATTACCCTGACTCCCTTGATGAATTTTGTTGATCTCCTATGAATATTTCTTCTAAAGTTGTTCCTTCTTTGATTTCAATCTAGTGACTTCTTGAGTTAGAGCTATAATATTGTCTTTTAGAGAAATATTTTTTGATTGTACTTTCTCCCTTGCTTGATAAGATTCAATTAATTCCTTGGATTCAGTGAGCTGAAGATGGGGAATTTTCAACTTTGCTTTCAAGTTCTTGATTTCCCTTTCTTTTTCATCCATGATTCCTTTATAATTTGTGATAACTCTTTTGGTATCAGTATGTTAGAATATAATGGATGTGCTCATTTTACCATTGACAATACTATTGTCACCCAACCATAGGCCGAAGCCACCCTCCGAGCACCTTAACCTTGACAAAGAATCATTTCGGAAGCAAACCCTAGGCTCGATAGCCAAACAAAGGGTAGTGCACCTTTCCCCAAGGATATCGCATCAACAAGAGTTGATCAGATAGTCCAAACCATAACCAAGAGATAGTCCAAGCCAAACATGATCTGCTAGCTGCATCAACTACAATGGAAGCTCTCCTCAAACCTGCGCACAAGACTAGGCACTGCAGTGCGCACAAGTTGTTGCTCTGCAATTTTGAGACTACCTGCCAGAATGAGAACTGGCCTCCTATATTTTTACTAATTCTGGCTAACTGCCCGGGCCAACTTCTCATTTTGGGTATCTGTCTGTTCAATATATATTAATTCTTCTGGCCGACTTCTTCTCTTGGAGGCTAATAACCTAATATAAATTATCCTCTTGAGCCGACATGTCTTCTAGGGTTATTAGCCAACTCATTAGTGTTTCTTCTTGCTTTTCGGAGTATTCTATTCTCGTCAAGTTTACATGTGGAGGTAAATACCTCCTGCAACTACCATAATATCAACACTCCCTCCTAGCTAGGGAGGTATTACAGGTAATGGTCTTGAGCACGAACATACCATTCACCTGGTAGAATCAACATAGACCATCTCATGACTGGACCATGAGCACCATCATCACCATCAGTATCATCAGCTGTATCTTCTCTCGAAACCATACTCCATTTGAGTAATTAGACATGATGCTGGATCAGTCACTCACAACACAAAGTGATACAAGAGCCATTCTTCTAATCCAGACATATGTCCTAGAAGAGTAAATGTTCTGAACCATTTTCCGTCTGGGAAATCTCTGTTCTTTGATCATCCATCTAGCTGATAATAATTTCCAATACTGTTGATAGTCTTCAAGGCAATCGAATTAAAATAGAACACAAATGTGTCTACCCATAGTAGTACATAACTAAAATCCATTGGTACACTACCACACCAAGTAACACACAAGTACTTGATCAAACAGTGGAACACATCCACCATAATAGTATATATCTATTGTCATACAATCTTCATAACAATCATATGATATCAACTTGCATAGAAACAATGTTATGATATAAACTGAATCATATGGGCCATTCTTCCTCTCACATCTGTGAGATCTCGGAAGAGAATCTACCCTCAAAAGGTAAGACATCGATGATGAGCTATTTGGACTATTCTTCTCAAGCAAGGAAGAACAACTATCCTAATTTCTGAGCCTGGACCATTCCCCACCCTGGGCCATTCCTCCGACACTAAACAAAGTGTAACCTGGAGAGAATGAATCTGCCCTAAGGAATGTCTGTCTCTGATTGCTGAGCATGGACCATTCCCCACCCTGGGCCATTCCTCCGGCACTAAACAAAGTGCAACCTGGAGAGAATGAATACACCCTAAGGAATGACTGTTCGGATCATTTCCCCTATTAACCACAAGAAGAAAATATTGTCCTTTACCAACCTCCAAAACAAACAATTCCTCATGTTAACCATAATGAGAAATCGTTTTCCGGCGAGGCGAGCCAGTCTTCTTGAGTAATCCTCAAGAAGAGAGATTTCCCTAGACCACTCCCCATGTTAACCACAATGGGAAGTCACTGTCTATGGTACATCATCAATTTGGACCATTTTTCGAACTGGAAAATGTCTGTCCATCATAAATCTCAATCCACTTTTCGATCTGGAAAGGAAATTGCTCATCCTGGACCATTTTTCAAACTGAAAAAATGATTTTCCATAAATCAATACATATTAGTGCTCCCTCCCAACGTGGGAGTCATCTCTTCCTTTTTCAATAAGGAAGTCGTCTCCATGAGCTCCAACTTGCGTACACAAACTCTTTCATCTTGGATAGAAGCTTTACCGAAATGTCTGCTTATCTGCTCATCTATGGAGATATGTATTGGAGAACCACTTTCTCCTTTCTGGACTTCATCACAAATAATGTGATGCTTGATTTCAAATTTACTTCGATCTGGAACACTGGTTTTTCTCTAAAGGCTTCATGTAGCTCTGATCAATAAAGTATATCATTGTTTGGAACATTGGAACATATCAATGTGGCACTTCTTCTCTCATCATGAGATCTGATCTACTGAGTAATCATCTTGATACAATATATATGTTTATAGAAAATCTTCACCACGCTTCTGCTGTGCACTGGAGGTTCTCCACAAAGTTATCTTTTTCCATCTACATACAAGGGTCTCTTTCTAGTATGCCTCAAAGTCTTGAGGTTGTTCTTCATATGCTCTTTGTTCAATTGCTCTGGAGAACAGTCTTTGCATTTATCTGATGTAGAATTCCAACTCATGGATGTTGTGGATGATATAATGACTCATGTAGAGATATGTCTGGTTTACTTAAACAAGTAATCATCATAGTCTTCTCCCTCCATCTGGGAGAACCTCTAGTTCTAGATCTCGCAATGATTTCATTCATAAGTCTTCCATACATTGTTCTTCATCAAGACTTTCAGTTCCTCTGCTTGATTACTTTTAGTGAGTTCATATCAGGCTGGTAATCTTGTGATTCTCGATACAATGACTGGTTGTTCTGGCTTCTCTTTATTTCTTGGAATGTTCATGTTCTTCTTTATGTTTTTCTTTAGCTCTTGGGTCCATGGAGTTTCTTATAGATTCCATGACCTAAAGATTCCACTTTTTCCTTTCATCATAGGATCATGGATGTGAATGGATAACCAGGGATACTTTAAGGCTTTTCTTCGAAGAAGACTTCTTCTAAGGTCGAATTGAACACATACTGCTTTTCATGTTTGCTACCATGGATATATACTTCATCATCTTCAATAGATCGTAGGATTAGCTCCCTCCTAATCCTTTCTTCATGTATGAATACATGCTCTTCTTTATGGTGATATATAATCGACTCCCTCTATCTAGGAGAGTCCATGTTTCCGTCCGCATCCTTATTGTCTTCTGCAAAGCATCATAAGTCTTTCTCTAATTTTCTCTTGATTGCTGACTTCTTTCTTCTAGGTTTCTTCAAGATTGATTTTGATTTCGGCTTATCTTGTAATAGTTTCCACAATATTTGTTTGATATATTTCATCCTTTCTTATATGGTGATAGCAATCCTTATCTTGTTGTTCTTCCATAGATACAGTTCTTCTTGGAATACATTTTTAAGAGATAGATATACAAGATATGTACAGAGACTTATACAAACAAGATATGTACAAGAACTAAGAAGAGTATTGTTACCTTCAGAGGAAGAAGTCTCTTTCATCCCGCTTAGTCTTCTTTGTGGGTTCCTTTTCTTCGGCAACTGATGCTTCATGTTTCTCCTTCCTTTTCTTTAGCTTGGGACAATGATTCTTGTAGTGACCATACTTTCGACAGTTGAAGCATTGTACTGCTGAAATGTATTTCTCTTTATTTAGCTTCCTCCTTGAACCAAACTTCCTTTTGTTCCTAAAATTATTGAATCTTGTTGTGAAGGCTTGATCATCGTAATTCTTTTGGGGTTTCTCTTTTGCACTGATCCTGGATTCTTCTTGAGCACAACAAGTCCAAAGTTCTTCAAATGTAGGATACTCCTTCCTTGTGTTCATGCTTGTGGCAAATGCATCCCATGTCTTGGGAAGACCATTTAATACTATGTTTATCAATTCCTTCTCTAAAATGATCTCTTCAATAGCTTGTAGTTGATTTCTTAACTGAGAGATTCACACAAAGTATGATGTTATGTTGTCATCATAATTCATCTTCATGTCACAGAGCTCATTTTCTAGACTCATTACTTGTCCAATGTTTTTGACTGAGAAGAGGTTTGTTAGGGCATCATACATCTTCTTTGATGAGTCAATATGGGAGATGTAGGGTATCAAGTGGTCTTTTATAGAATCCATTATGATATTCATGGCATTGATGTCACCATCTTTGAACTTTTCCATAGATGCAACGTTCTGTGGTTCCTTCTCTTTCCCTTCTTCAAACTCTGGTTTCACGATCTTTCCTTTCGCGATATCCAACACTTTATTCTTGGCAAGGATGATATCAATCCTTGTCTTCCATGCTATGAAGTTAGAAGCTCCATCTAACTTGTTCTTTGACTTCATAGAGTAAGTCATGGTTGCTTTGACTTGGTCAACCCTAGATTTGACCAAAATCTCAAACTTCACGTCTTGGCTTTCTGAGAGTACCAGGAGATGCGCTAGGCTAGGGTGCACTGATCTATCCAGAGATCAAGTCAATCCCTTCATTTAAGGTGCCTCAACAAGAGGATTAGGGTTTCTACAATTGCACCTGCTAGTAACCCTGGTGACAGTGCTATGGTGACTGCTCCTGCTAGAAACCCTAGCG